>JAUESR010000099.1:0-100000 GCA_030914345.1 Drosophila koepferae
AGTTATCATACTAGATGATGAGCTAGAGAGTTGCAATTTGGAATGTATACTCGGGGTGACAACCCAAGTTCAAAAAGCTATGGCGGATATATCTACGCCCATTATGGGCGTGGCAAATCGGACCTGAATATATAGTGATTTTTCAAATTGTGCTATATTTTGAACACTATTGACACTAGATACTTGAAATTTTGCATGTATACTCGGGTTGACAACCCAAGACCATTAAGCTATTTATTAGATTAGATATATCTACCCCCACAGGGGGCATGGCAAACCGCAAAAGTTTATATCTCCTACAGTTTTAGAGCTAGAAGCTTGAAATTTTGATGGTTCAGTTACTAATATTCTCCTCTATCGATGACCCAAAAATAATTTTTCAGCCTCTTTAGGGCCGTGGCATATCGAAAAATACCCTGTAATTTTCGCATTTTTGGAATGTAAGCAACCAAATTTTGCAGTCATGTTAGCGTCGGCCCTTTCTAAGAACTGGCATGCGTCTCCGCCCGCTGGGGGCGTGGCAAATCGGCAAAGAAGTTTGTTGTGGCCAACTGCATAATTCATGCATATAATAGCTTAGTAGCAATTGCTAAGTTGGCAAGAAGCATTTTAACATAAATATACTATAATGAATAAATTTAAAAAATAAAATTTATAAGTTTTCGATCAATAAATAAAAAGTTTCCAGCGGTATTCGAACCCAGGTCTTTTGAAAACAACATGTAATCGTTAGCCAAACCTAAATAAATTCACAGCTGATCAGCTGACCAGCTGATCAGCAGCTTGTGACAAAACAAAACAATACAATCGCAATTCTGGCTATATGTATACACACTTGGATGTGTATACACATACAAACATCGGTGTACACATACACACATACATACATACATACATACATATATGCATGCATAGAAAATTTGCTTGCCACACAGCGTGGCAAATCGGAAAGCATAAAACAGTTTTAGTTTTTGCTTAAATGCACAATTCATATGCGTATGTTTATAAATTAATTGGCAATCAATTGGCAGCAAGCATTTCATAATAAATATACAAATATAAAAAAAAAATTAATAAATAATAATTTTTGAAAAAGTTTTCTGTGGGATTCGAACCCGCGCACTTAAGTATAGCTTGCATAGCGCCTACCACCAGCGCCACTGCCCTGAGCTGTGCCGCGCTAACTAAAACCAAATAAGGCATTGTTAGAGCGTCTCTCACAAAACTAAAGTAACAATCGAAAAATTGCCAATTCAGTCACAATTCTTAGAATATTCTGGCATGCAACCTTTTGTATGCATACATAGAAAATTGTGTGTATACTCGTATAGTGTGTACATGTGTAAATCTGTATGTACATATGTACATGTGTATGTATAGGAAAAACGTTTGTTGCTTGCCATGTACGTTTTCTAATTGTCGAAATATTTCCTTAATCAAATGTTTGTTAAATAAATAAGCTGCACCTATGGGAACTAAGTATTTCGTTGTTAGTTGCGCCTAACTGCAACGTTCTTACTTGTTTGCTCTTGCTCTATTGCTCTTGGTTCCGCTGTTCTATGCTATGGAGCAGAGCAGAACAGCATTCGTTTTGTTTTTGTGCTCTATGCTATGCTACGTAGCCTTTCGAAATCAGAGCAATAGCGAGAGCAAAGACGGATATGATCGTTGATGATGTTGCTGCAATTATTGTTGGTGATCCAACCACATCACGAGACATTGTTGTTCAGCGCAGAAGTAATATCATGCATCGTGTAAATGAGACACATCGTTTGTACGATGCGTTACAATATTCAATCATTTATTGGCAAGGGCAAGACGGATACGACATCACGTTGAAGATGGTCGATCCAATTACAGGTACAATATTAACACACTAATTATTGCTATTATTGATTTTCATTAACAATTCACTTAATTTTGCATTTTCAGGCATATTAACGAACCAAAATCTAAGTGCAATGAATTACTATGCGTATCGTATGGTGATTTGTACGCATGAGGAAAATGTCATTCTGAAGTGCCGTCGGCTATTCCAGCAATTCGCTGTCGACATGTATGTACATATGTCAAAGTCGAGACCGAACGTTTAGCGTTCATCCGATTCAATCAGGCAAAGCTACGATTTGAGGACTATATACACTTTCCGTGATGCTATTCATTCAGATGGTAATGTTCAGGATATTGGACGCCTGACGATTCTCCCATCATCTTACATCGGAAGCCCACGTCACATGCACGAATACGCTCAAGACGCTATGACGTACGTGCGAAATTATGGAACTCCGGATTTATTTATTACGTTCACGTGCAATCCGACGTGGAGGGAAATTGAACGTGAGTTGGACCTGGGCCAAAAGCCACAAGATCGCCATGAAATAATCGCTAGAGTACTTAAGCAAAAACTCAAAGTTATGATGGATGTTCTTACTAAGTATCGAGTTTTTGGTGACACACGTTGTTATATGTACGCGGTGGAATGGCAGAAGCGTGGACTACCGTATGCTCATATCCTAATTTGGTTACTGAACAAATTACATTCAAATGAATGGCTGTCATACGGCTGTGTTTCGTATTGCGTCGGAAAATGCGAACGACGAAATCAGCAACTTCCAAATGGGCAGATACGTCAATACTAATGAAGCACTGTGGCGATTATTCTCATTTATAATTCATGAAAGATATCCCTCAGTTGTACATTTACCAGTGCATTTGGAAAATGGACAAAGAGTTTACTTCACTGAGGATAACGCGGCACAACGAGTTGAGAGACCACCATCGACAACATTGACTGGCTTCTTTGCAATGTGTGAAGCAGATCCATTCGCAGCGACGCTGATGTACGTTGAAATGCCCAAGTATTACACTTGGAATCAATCAACAAAGAAATTCCATTTTTATACTTTGTTCCCAAAGGGAAAAAAGTATATTGGGTTTGTGCAATGTCCGTCTTGCTGTCCGTCTGTCCGTCTGTCCGTCCGTCCGTCTGTCCGTCTGTCCGTATGAACGCAATATTTTTCGGCGCTATTAGAGCTAGAGACTTGAAATTTTAAACATATACTCATATATGCTCCCGAATAAAGTGTAAACATTTTCCCGATCCGCCCACTAGGGGCGTGGCAAATCGGAAAACTCTTCCGCCCATAGTTAAGTTATCATACTAGATGATGAGCTAGAGAGTTGCAATTTGAAATGTATACTCGGGGTGACAACCCAAGTTCAAAAAGCTATGGCGGATATATCTACGCCCATAGGGGGCGTGGCAAATCGGGAAATACGTATCTTCTACACCGTTAAAGCTAGAACGTTGAAATTTTGCATGTGAGTTAATGTTATGATTCTAAGAAGATCGATCAAAAAGTTATATGTCTACGCCCTTTGGGGGCGTGGCAAATCGGACCTGAATATATAGTGATTTTTCAAATTGTGCTATATTTTGAACACTATCAACAGTAGAGACTTGAAATTTTGCATGTATACTCGGGTTGACAACCCAAGACTAATAAGCTTTGGTAGATATATCTACGCCCACAGGGGGCGTGGCAAACCGCAAAAGTTTATATCTCCTACAGTTTTAGAGCTAGAAGCTTCAAAATTGGATGGTTGAGTTACTAATGTTCTCCTCTATCGATGCCCCAAAAATAATTTTTCAGCCTCTTTGGGGGCGTGGCATATCGAAAAATACCCTGTAATTTTCGCATTTTTGGAATGTAAGCAACCAAATTTTGCAGTCATGTTAGCCTCGGCCTTTTCTAAGAACTGGCAAAAAATTATGCGTCTACGCCCACTGGGGGCGTGGTAAAGAAGTTTGTTGTGGCCATTTGCATAATTCATGCATATAATAGCTTAGTAGCAATTGCTAAGATGGCAAAAGCATTTTAACATAAATAGAATAATATTAATAAATTTTAAAAAATAAAATTGATAAGTTTTTGATTAATAAATAAAAAGTTTCCAGCGGGATTCGAACCTAGGTCTTTTGAAAACAACATGTAATCGTTAGCTAAACCTAAATCAATTCACAGCTGATCAGCAGCTTGTGACGAAACAAAACAATACAATCGCAATTCTTGCAATATGTATACACTTTTGGATGTGTATACACTTACACATAAATACATATATGCATGCATAGAAAAACTGCTTGCCACACAGCGTGGCAAATCGGAAAAATTGTTTTAGTTTTTGCTTAAATGCAAAATTCATATGCGTATGTTTATAAATTATCATCAATTGGCAGCAAGCATTTTATAATAAATATACAAATATAAAAAAATATAAAATAAATAATTTTTGAAAAAAAGTTTTCTGCGGGATTCGAACCCGCGCACCTAAGTGTAGCTTGCATAGTGCTTACCACCAGCGCCACTGCCTTAACCTGCGCTTCGTTAACTAAAACCAAATAAGACATTGCAATGCATTGCTAAAGCGCCTTTTGACAAAACTAAAGTAACGATCGAAAAATTCCCAATTCAGTCACAATTCTTAGAATATTCTGGCATGCAAACTTTTGTATGTATACTTAGAAAATTGTGTATACTCGTATAGTGTGTACATGTGTTGGAAAAACGTTTGTTGCTTGCCATGTACGTTTTCTAATTGCCGAAATATTTCGTTAATTAAATGTTTATTAAATAAATAAGATGCACCTATGGGAACAAAGTATATCGCAGTTAGTGGCGCCTAACTGCAACGTTCTTACTTGTTTTTTTTTCCATTTGCGCATTTGAAAACTGTAAATGGCCATTAATGCCAAACATATCGAGAAGCATGTCAACTATTGGGTTTGCTGGAGAACGATTCTCATTGGGATTTGTGGATACAGTTGTTTCATCAAATGCGTACCAAATACGAACACTGTTCGTAATTATCATCACCACATGTTTCCCTTCACAACCAATTCAGTTATGGAACAAATACAAAGACGACATATGGGAAGATATCTTGCATCACTTGCGCATTCGAACGAATAATCCCGACATGCAAATAACCGATGAAATCTACAATGAAGGATTGATTCTGATTGAGGATCAATGCTTGACTATTGAAAATAAGCTACTGATTGAAGTAGGAATGATTGCGCCAAATCGATCGATGCACGATGCTCAAAGTGTATGACAATCACCTTCAGTCATACCGTTCCTCATATTGTTGACTATAAAATTAGTAAAATTTCCTTACAACGCATCTTTACTTTCAAAGGTCTTGGTGTTGGTTGGTGACCGTAAACTCAATTTCAATCTTCATATTTCTACCATCATAAATGAAGCCAAAAGCTTGCATGGCTTTATTAAACGTTGGTCTAAGGAATTTAATGATCCTTTTATTACCAAGCGATCATTTATTTCGCTTGTACGTCCTATCTTAAAGTATTGCTCAGTTGTTTGGTCTCCGCAACATAAACTGTATCAAGATCGTATCAAATTTTCCTTAGAGCTCTCTCTTCCTATAATCAAATCGTTGCTTTTAGCACACCTTAGGGAAATCACTCGCAATGCACAGGCATAAGCTCTAGTATACATTATGTTGCTATTGTTGCTTACAGTGATTTCTCAATCCTATCAAATATTCTATTATAGCTCTTCTTTTCTTTTTTACTTTTTATTTCTTATTGCTCTTTTAACTATCTTTCAATATTGTTAATACCTTCCTTGTTTTTTTACTAACTATACCCTGAGCCCATTGAAAATGGGAAATCAGGGTATAATGGTTTTGTTAAATGTATGTAACATGTATGTGGCAGACCCCATAAAGTATATATATTGTTGATCAGCATAAAAAAATAAATTGATCTAGCCCTGTCCGTCTGTCCGTCCGTCCATCCGTCCGTCCGTATGTATGAACGCGTCGATTTCCGAAGATACAAAAGCTAGAGAGTTCATTCTTTTTGTGTTAGGTTCGTATATTGCACGCGCAGTACGAGTTTGTTTCAGAAATTCGATAACTTGCATATTTGAAAAGTTATCGATAAACGAACTTATCGGGAACCTGTTATAAAATTCTAGCTAATTCAATTTTAGAGTTAGAGTCTCCAAGTCTTCTGCATATATATAGATACTAATTTATTACAATTTCGGTTTTTGTCAGATTTTGGATTCAAGTCCCCACTTCGCCCCACCACCCACAAATGTGAAAAAAATGCATTTCAAATACTAGAGACATACAGTTTGGTTTTACATATAGACATGAATATCATAATCATAATCTGAAAAAATCAATACGATTGTCCATCTAGAAACAGAATTATTAATCATCAAAGTTTTCTCATCAAAACCCATGCGACGCAGCAACAAAGCAGCGAGACAGCAAGACGCTTGCAATGCTTACACACATGCATACACATACATACATGCCTACAAGCGTAGATCAGCGTCTATGCGTGCAGAAACGAATCGAATAATTCTTGGAATATTATTCGTTCGAAGAAGGGCTCAGGGGATTTCGTAGTCGAGCAGTCTCGACTACAGCTTTCTTACTTGTTATACCCTGAACCCATTGAAAATGGGAATTCAGGGTATAATGGTTTTGTGAAAATGTATGTAACAGGCAGAAGGAGACGTCGCAGACCCCATAAAGTATATATATTCTTGATCAGCATCGAAAAATAAGTTGATCTAGCCCTGTCCGTCTGTCCGTCCATCCGTCCGTCCGTCCGTCCGTCCGTCCGTCCGTCTGTCCGTCTGTATGAACGTCGAGATTTCGGAAACTACAGAAGCTAGAGAGCTGAAATTTTACATGAATACTCGTATGTTAGCTACGCAGTACGAGTTTGTTTTGTTTTTTCGATAACTCATCCCATTTCCAAATTATCGATAAAATCGAAAATTCATTTAAATTTTTTAGGTTTTTTGGACATAACTTCTACATTGTTTTAGCTAGAGAAATTTGTTTATTTAGGTAGATATTAGGGATACGCAGATTATGTAATTTACAGATTTTGGATGCCACGCCCCCTTCGCCCCCAATATAAAAAAAACGCATTTCAAATACTAGAGATTTGCAATTTGGCACATAGATAGATTTAGATACTCTTAATCTATTCTAAGCAGAGCGTGCGCTCATAAGTGCGTAAAGAAGAAGAGTATCACTTTTTTCATTGTTTGGGATGAGTGCACGATGGCACATAACTTCACACTGAAAGATCTTCGGCGAAATAACAGCATCTTTGGCAATTCGATGAAATTGTTGGCAGGCGATTTCAGGCAGACGTTGCCAGTAATTCCCCGTGGAACCCCTGCAGATGAATTGAATGCTTGCCTGAAGGCATCAATTTTGTGAAATAACGTAAAAACATTATCTAACCACTAATATGAGAGTTCAACTTCAAAATGATCAAAGTGCAATTTTCCAAACAATTGTTAGCTGTTGGAAATGGAAAAGTCCCAGTTGATGCGACAACTGGATTAATTACTCTTACAAACGACTTTTGTCGATTTGTAGACTCTCAATTAGCTCTTATTGAAAATGTTTTCCCAAATATTAGTGAGAATTATCAGAATTATGCTTGGATAAGTCAACGAGCAATTCTCGCCGCAAAGAATAATGATGTACACGCACTAAATTTCACCATTCAATAAAAAATCGATGGCGATTTGGTGACGTACAAATCCGTTGATTCCATAACGAATCCCGTTGATGTAGTAAATTATCTAACGGAGTTTTTGAATTCTCTGGAGTTACCAAGATTTCCACCACTTAACTTGCAACTCAAAGTTGGTTCAGTTATTATAATATTACGTAATTTGAATCCACCGCGATTATGCAACGGTACTCGGCTTACAGTGAAAAGACTTATGCCGAATTTGATTGAGGCAACCATTATTAACGGAAAGTACGAATTCCAATGATTCCAATGATTCCGAGTGATCTTCCATTTGACTTTAAACGTTTCCAATTTCCAGTTCGTCTTGGGTTCGCAATGACAATTAACAAGTCGCAAGGTCAATCGCTTAGTGTTTGCGGGATAAATTTAGAAAATCATTGTTTTTCACATGGGCAGTTATACGTTGCGTGTTCACGAGTTGGGAAACCATCCGCTTTGTTTGTGTTAACGTCAGATCAAACAAGTAAGAAGGCTCTAGTCGAGACGGCTCGACTACGAGATACCCTGAACCCTGCAAAAAAGTGATACTCTTCTTTACGAACGTAGGAGCGCGCGCTCTGCTAACCGCGCAGTTTCTGCCGCGGCTTGGGGGTGGGTTGGGCTGCACTTTGGACGTTTGTAAGTCCATTTCTAGATGAACGATCGTCATGAAATTTTCAGTGTAGATTAAGAGTATCTAAATGTATCTATGTGCCACCATTTTAGCTAGAATTCATTTATTTAGATAGATATTATGGATGCGCAAATTTTGTAATTTTTTAATTTTTGATGCCACGCCCCCCTCGCCTCCAATATGCAAAAAAAAAGTATTTAAAATTCCAGACACTTGAAATATATTCGGAAAGTTTCATGAAGATCATCCATCTAGGAATGGAGCTATAAGCGTCTTAAGTATAAAGTATTCAGAACTGGCGTCTTCGTAGCCTTCTGATGGGTCTGGAGGTTGGCAGCTTTTTTGCAGGTGATCATTATGTCGACTCGAATGGAAGGAGATTTGTTCTTCTACAGTGTCCAGGTTGAGGTCTATATGTAGCCCAGAGTTGCTGACGAACCAAGGGCAGCCAGTAATTAGACGCAAAGCCTTCTTTTGTACAACTTGAATCTTGTGTCTATTGGACTTTTCGGCGACTCCCCATATTGGCACACCGTACCTACAGATTGGGATGGCGATGTACGACAGTATCTTGCGCTTGTTCTTCAACGGTAGCTTGCTTTTACTATGAGGCATCCAAGACATCTGCCTAAGATGGAAGCGGCAGGTGCCTGCAATTGCGTTCGCTGACGGGCCAACTCAGATCTAAGTGAGTTAGCTGCTCTGTTCCAGTTGGATTTGTCTATCGGGTATAGAGCAGGCTGGTAGATTCTCCTCAAGCGGCGTAGATCCGAAGTGAGTATCAATGAACCGGCTTGGCGAGGGAAATGGCTCGGGCGACTTTTTTGCGCATCCTTGGCAGCGGAGCGAATATTCTCATTGAACAGGTGCAGCGCGTCGTCAATATTCTGTCCCGAATGTAACTCTAATAAGTTCACATCAACGTTTCTGTTGATCAGTCTTTCGTCCTGAGAGTAGTATTAGACAGTGGCATCCAGCGAGACCTTCAAAGGCAAGTGATCTGAGTCGAGATCGTTATGGGAGGCGATTTTCAGCTTCTATTGAGGTATGCCCTTATAAATTCCGACGTCCAGACAGGAAGGCCATTGCCTATTGTGGTCTGGGAATCGAGTGGGACTGCCAGTGGCTATGATCTGTGTAGATGTAGCCAGGGTATGGTTGAAGGGGTCTCTGCCCCTAGCGGTGCTTCTCACAGATCCCCAGGATTGAATGAGTGTTCCAATCGCTACAGATTAGGAACTTCTGGTCTAGGGATTGCCAAACATCAAGCATGTGACATCCATGAAGTGTCCTACTGAGAGCCATTCGTTTCCGCCATGATGATTACCTCTAGTCATCTGAGCATAAGTAGGACGGGAGTTATAATGAGGAGTATTTATGACATTCCTGTTAGGTGACACATAAGTCTTGGATGGTCAGTGGACCTGACTGAGTTGCAGACGAGAGGGGGTATTGCCTGCGAGTCTGGCGCTGGTTACGGGCTGCACACGCAGCGTACTCTTGGCATCCCCTGTAATTTGCTGTATGCTCCTGGCCGCAGTTTGCGCTGGTGGCGGGAGCAGAGTCTGGAAGCAGACAATAGGGTCAAATCAGGTATTATATATTAAAGAACAACTATTAGTTGATCAACAGGTAATAAAAAATAATTGACCTCTCCTGCAATTTGAACCCAAAATCGCTTACTTAATTCAAATTTGAGGTAGGCACACGCCCAATATTCGAGACCAATGCACGAAACTTGCCAATGCCCCAGGCAGAGCATTCATTCAAATGCCTAGACAAGTGATACTCGACGATTGGAATTATCACATCACAGACGTACACACATATGTATATGTGTCTGTAGGCTCACAATATCTGCCAAACAGCAATCGCTGGGAAATTAGAATTGGTACATGCAGCAAGTGTATCGCAGACAGGCACATAAATGCCTACACATATAGCGAGGAGGTGTATGTGTATGTGTGTACGTATGCAAGCTCACAATACGGACCCAACATCAAATGCTGGTAATTATACCCTGAGCCCATTGAAAATGGGAAATCAGGGTATTATGGTTTTGTTAAAAGTATGTAACAGGCAGAAGGAGGTGTGGCAGACCCCATAAAGTACCAACAGACGGACGGACGGATAGACGGACAGGGTCTAGGTCAACTTATTTTTTTATGCAGATCAAGAATATGTATACTTTATGGGGTCTGCGACGTCTTCTTCCTGTTACATACATTTTCACAAAACCATTATACCCTGAATTGCCAGTCAGCAGTTGAGTGCGCGCAAGTGTGGAGCGGGCAGCACTTGAAGTTGTCATGCGTTGGCTTTTGTAGGTATAAATTCCTGGATTCTTAGCTTAAAACAGCTGGTAGAACTCATAAGCCTTCACCAACAAACACCCATCCACCCACCCACACACATATTGCGAATATGTAGTATGACCGACTACATAATACCTGTCTCACAGTCTCAATTATCAATTGATTTTTATACCCTGAACCCATTGAAAATGGGAAATCAGGGTATAATGGTTTTGTTAAAAGTATGTAACAGGCAGAAGGAAGCATGGCAGACCCCACAAAGTATATATATTCTTGATCAGGGTGACGAGAAAAGTTGATCTAGCCCTGTCCGTCTGTCTGTCCGTCCGTCCGTCTGTCCGTCTGTCCGTCTGTCCGTCCGTCCGTCCGTATGAACGTCGAGATTTCGGAAACTACAAAAGCTATAGAGCTGAAATTTCACATGAACACTCGTATGTTAGTTACTCAGTACGAGTTTATTTTGTTTTTTTCGATAAGTCATCCCATTTTCAAATTATCGATAAAAAATCGAAAATTCGTTTACATTTTAAAGGTTTTTTGGGCATAACTTCTACACTGTTTCAGCTAGAGACTTCAAATTTGTTTATTTAGATAGATATTATGGATAGGCAGATTTTGTAATTTTTAGATTTTGGATGCCACGCCCCCTCGCCCAAATATGCAAAAAACGCATTTCAAATACTAGAGACTTGAATTTGGCAAATACACACATTTGACGCATTTGGATGCTATTAATATATTCTGAAAGTTTCATGAAGATCATCCATCTATGAATGGTTTTATAAGCGTCTAAAGTATGGTATAAAGTGTATAAACACGTGCGTAAAGAAGAAATTAGTTTTTTTGCAGGGTTCAGGGTATCTCGTAGTCGAGCAGTCTCGACTAGAGCCTTCTTACTTGTTTACCAGCGCTTACTGTAATTTGTAGATAATATCGACAGATTTTCCATTACTACTTTAATTTATACGGATGAATAATTCATTTGGGTCTCAGAGTTTAGCTTAACCATTGTTCACATTTTCTATATGTAGTTAACTTGTTTTAGAATAGTTGGCTGCCCGTCTGTAAAGCTGTTTGTCCATCCTTCCGTTCACATATTACTTTTCATTTCTGGCAATTCCATAGCAATTAATATTTACAGTAATATTGGCTGGAAGTCTATGTAGTGAGATAGGCGAGACAGTCATCCAAATGAGGAACATGTTCTGGGACTACGGCAATTAACATGGAAAACATTCCCTCATACATATATATATATATATATATATATATATATATATATATATATATATATATATATATATATATATATATATATATATATATATATAAGTTAAGCGCACACACACTACGAGAGTAGCGATTATGTGCACTGAGTTATATTCTCGCGTAGACAAATACACTTGGATTCAATGAAATAATATATTTAATATAATTTTGTATAATTTTGGAACAATAGGTCTAAACTCTGTCTCGTCCGAATATAAACTGAATAGAAACAGCTCCGTACGTTGTATTCTACTCTCATGTCTGATAGTAGAATCCAGCCTACTACGTATCCTTAACTTATATATATATATATATATATATATATATATATATATATATATATATATATATATATATATATATATATATATATATATATATATATATATATATATATATAGCTACAGCAAAATTCATCGGCTAGCGGAGAGAAGTACTGTTTGCCGAAGTTTGAGTCTCGGGTTCATCCATGTGACATGCACAGGTGCGTCAACCAGCCTATGACTGGCAGCCCGCAAACGTAGCCACTTGTTTGAGGGAAAGTGTGCCACCAATTTTCGCTCGATACCCAGAGTGAGTTATACCAGTCTGTCAAGTGATTGTCTGATGATTCCGAATTGGGTTGTCCAGCTGCGTGATGTGTGCGCGGAGCACAGTTGCGTGTGGCCTACCACTAGGACTGGGAGGCGAGGCGAGCAAACAAACAAACGAAAACACTGCTGGAAAAGGCATGAAGTCAAATAAATAATAACAAGTTGTAGCCGAATCTTACCGACTGTAAAGCACTCATTTACGGCGCCAACGATGTCATATTTAATATCGAATTTAATGAACGAAATATTTGGGTAATTAGCAAAAGCATACATACAAATGTATGTATGTATGCACACATTCAGCGTTAATTCCATGCACACAGGGAAAAGTCTGCATTCCAGCATATTCTAAGAATTGCGATTGAATTGTGAATTTTTCGATCGTTAGCTTAGTTTTGTCAGAAGGCGCTTTAGCAGTGTCTTATTTGGTATTATCTACCAAATCTCAAATCAAAGCAGTGGCGCTAGTGGTCAGTGCTAGGCAATCCTCACTTAACTGCGTGAGTTCGATTCTCGCCGAAAATTTTGGCGGGACTGAAAATGAGGCGGAAGTGCTCGATTAGCAGCTGCCCTGCAAGCATTTCGAATTTTCATTCACAGCCTCTGCTTCTGTTTCTATCTGTAAGAATATTTTTTTGAGCTTCCTTCAATGAATGCTATCATACAGGATATATGAATAATAATAATTAATTATTAATAATTCTGTTTCTAGACGGACAAACGTATTCAACTGTTCAGATTATGATCATGACATTAATATATATATACTTAACCAAACTGTATGTATCTAGTATTTGAAATGTTTTTTTTTTTACACATTTGGGGGTGTGGAGGCAATTTGGGGTACGGAATCCAAAATCTGACAAAAACCGAAATTGTATTACATTAGTAATGCATATATTTAGCAAAAGACTTGGAGGCACTAACTGAACTGATGAACGAGATATAATTTTAAAACTGATTCCCGATAAAGTGTTTTATCGATACCTTTGGAAATATACGAAATATACTTTCTGAAACAAACTAGAAGAATGAACTCTCTAGCTCTTATATCTTCGGAAATCGACGCGTTTATACATACGGGCAGACAGATATGGCTATATCGACTCAGCACACTTGGAATATACATATGTTTAGCCATAGTCACATAGTATATATTTGAGACTTAATTTACTAGAAGTTAAGTGGGACAGCTCAATTACAACGCTGCCAGCGTACTCTCGTATACTTTATGGCTATTTGAACATTGATTTTTGGCATTGTAGGTTGCAATTAGGCAGTTCGTGCCGCACGTGAATTCCAGACGCCTCCGCTAGGGCCATGGTCAGGGTAAGGATTTGTATGTGCTTAAACTGTACAGAAATGTCAACTACTGCAATTTGGAAACAATAAGTCGCTTGGGACAACCGTCTAGCCACCTGGCTGGCTGGCTGGCTGGATGGATGGATGGATGGATGGATGGATGGATGGGTGGGTGGATGGATGGGTGGATGGATGGTCAATCAATCAATTAGGCATTTGGTCACTTGGTCAAGCAGCAAAGCATTTAGTCGCGCACGAGCCATTGGAAAACACATATTACGAACGCCGGTCGACTGACCTAGGGACACGCTATGCCATGCTACGGCAGGACACGCCAGCAATAACTGTAATAATAACTGACCACCCGTCAGCGGCTCTGAAACGAACGACCACTGGTCAACTCTCGACAGTTATTCGATTATTCATACCCATCGTCGCATATGCTTTTCCACACACATTTTAATGAAGTGAACTTCCTTCCCCACTTACATTTAAAGATTAATGAACGAACACAGATGTCTTATAACATCTAGGGAAATTATAAAATCAGGGGAATGTTTTTGGAATAGTCTTAAAACACATCATAACTCAACCAGGGGAACAATTTATATTTTTATTGAGTCATCAAATTTTTCATCAAATACAATAATTAATATAAATATTTGATTTAGAAATAAATATGTAAATAAATCAAATTTTAAACCACTTAAATATTTAGGAAAAATTTAAATATTAATTAATTTATTTTTTTCTACAATTTTTATACCCTGAACCCATTGAAAACGGGAAAGTAAAGTATATATATTCTTGATCAGCATAACAAAATAAGTTGATTGAGCCCTGTCCGTCCGTATGAACGTCGAGATTTCGGAAACTACAAAAGATAGAGAGCTGAAATTTCACATGAACATGCGTATGTTAGCTACGCAGTACGAGTTTATTTTGTTTTTTCGATAACTCATCCCATTTCCAAATTATCGATTATCGAATTCGTTTCCATTTTTTAGGTTTTTTGAGCATAACTTCTACACCGCTTTAGCTAGAGACTTCAACTGTCATCTTAACAATTACTACTATGCTATAATAAGCATGAATTATGCAGTTGGCCACAACAAACTTCTTTGCCGATTTGCCACGTCCCCAGTGGGCGTAGACGCATACTTTTTGGCCAGTTCTTAGAAAGAGCCGAGGCTAACATAACTGCAAAATTTAGTTGGTTACACTCCAAAAAATACGAAAATTACAGGGTATTTTTCGATATGCCGCGCCCCCAAAGAGGCTGAAAAATTATTTAGGGGTCATCGATAGAGGACATTAAGAACTGAACCATCCAATTTTTAAGCTTCTAACTCTAAAGCTGTAGGAGATATAAACTTATGCAGTTTGCCACGCCCCCCGTGGGCGATATATCTACACATAGCTTATTGATCTTGGGTTGTCAACCCGAGTATACATGCCGAATTTCAAGTCTCTAGTGTCAATAGTGTTCATAATATAGCACAATTTGAAAAATCACTATATATTCAGGTCCGAATCGCCACGCCCCCAATGAGCATAGACATATAACTTTCTGATCGATCTTCAGAGAATCATAACATTAACTCACATGCCAAGTTTTAGCTTTAAAGATGTAGAATATACGTTTTCCCGATTTTCTACGCCCCTCAATGGACGTAAATATATTCGCCATAGCTTTTTATACCCTGAACCCATTGAAAATGGGAATTCAGGGTATAATGGTTTTGTGAAAATGTATGTAACAGGCAGAAGGAGAAGTCGCAGACCCCATAAAGTATATATATTCTTGATCAGCATAAAAAAATAAGTTGATTGAGCCCTGTCCGTCTGTCCGTCCGTCCGTCCGTCCGTATGAACGTCGAGATTTCGGAAACTACAAAAGCTAGAGAGCTGAAATTTCACATGAACATGCGTATGTTAGCTACGCAGTACGAGTTTATTTTGTTTTTTCGATAACTCATCCCCGATAAAAAATCGAAAATTCGTTTCCATTTTTTAGGTTTTTTGGGCATAACTTCTACACTGTTTCAGCTAGAGACTTCAAATTTGTTTATTTAGATAGATATTATGGATACGCAGATTATGTAATTTACAGATTTTGGATGCCACGCCCCCTTCGCCCCCAATTTGAAACGCATTTCAAATACTAGAGACTTGCAATTTGGCATATAGATAGATTTAGATACTCTCAATCAACTTTGAAAATTTCATAAAGATAGTCCATCTAGAAATGGAGTTATGAGCGTCCAAAGTTCAGCCCAACCCACCCCCAAGCCACGGCAGCAACTGCGCAGTTAGCAGAGCGCGCGCATCTAAGTGCGTAAAGAAGAAGAGTATCACTTTTTTGCAGGGTTCAGGGGATCTCGTAGTCGAGCCGTCTCGACTAGAGCCTTCTTACTTGTTGAACTTGTGTTGTCATCCCGAGTATACATTCCAAATTGCAACTTTCTAGCTCATCAACTAGTATGATTACTGGCATACGGGCGCGAGAATTTTCCGATTTGCCACGCCTCTAGTGGGCGGATCAGGAACATTTTAACACTTTGTAATTCCGGAGCATACATGAGTATATGTTCAAAATTTCAAGTGTCTAGTTCTAATAGCGCCGGAAAATATTGGTTCATACGGACAGACGGACATTGCACAAAACCAATAGACTCTTTTTCTCTTTTTCTGAACAGAGTGTAGTGAATAAATTCTGTAGCTCTTATATCTTCGGAAATCGACGCGTTCAAACATATGGACAGACGGATATGGCTATATCAACTTTTCCCGTCATCCTGATCAAGAATAAATATACTTTATGGGGTCTGCCACGCCGCCTTCTGCATGTTACATATTTTTAACAAAACCATTATACCCTGACTTCCCATTTTCAATTGGTTCAGGGTTTATTTTTCCTGCTTGACCACGACATTGGCTTCCACCGCCCCCTTCTGCCCGCCCACAGTCGAGCCCGGCTGAATAGTTTCAGTGCCTTTGACACTGACCGAAACGGAGGGGACCTCGTTCCAATCGACGTTCATGTCTGTGTCCTAGTTATAGCGTGCACTCGCTACTTGCTCTTCTCCTGTGTCCACACGGTCCCAATTGTTCAATTGATCGATTTTCTGATTATAGGTTGTATGCCACACGTTCCACGCCGTAAGCCGTACACCATTGAGGTCGTTCTTTTCCCCTTCACTTTCCTTTTCCGTCGTCGACAGTGGAGCAGTGCGCCGTAGCTGATGGACTACGCACTGATTTCGGCGGGCCTCTCTTAACTATACTTTATTGTTTGTATCCCCCATTGCCTCTAGTGTCTCGACTGCCTGCCCAGCTATGCCAATCACTGGCTCTCATTGTCCTTCTATCAATTGCATACGGCACTGTAAATAATTAGATCGCATATCAAATGGAGCTGGTTAATTGCAATCCGTACGATATTTTCCAAATAGTTCCGGCGAAGAAAAAATGTGGTGGAAAGTAAGAAAAATTTCTGTTATTATACCCTGAACCCATTGAAAATGGGAATTCAGGGTATAATGATTTTGTGAAAATGTATGTAACAGGCAGAAGGAGAAGTCGAAGACCCCATAAAGTATATATATTCTTGATCAGCATAAAAAAATAAGTTGATTGAGCCCTGTCCGTCTGTCCGTCCGTCCGTCCGTCCGTCCGTCCGTCCGTATGAACGTCGAGATTTCGGAAACTACAAAAGATAGAGAGCTGAAATTTCACATGAACATGCGTATGTTAGCTACGCAGTACGAGTTTATTTTCTTTTTCCGATAACTCATCCCATTTCCAAATTATCAATAAAAAAATTCGTTTAAATTTTTTAGGTTTTTTGGGCATAACTTCTACACCGTTTTAGCTTGATACTTCATTTTATTTTTATATAGATAGATATTATTTATTTATTTAGTTAGATATTATGAATACGCAGATTATGTAATTTTCAGATTTTGGATGCCACGCCCCCTCCGCCCCCAATTTGAAAAAAAAAACGCATTTAAAATACTAGAGATTTGGAATTTTGCAAATAGATAGATTTAGATACTCTTAATCTACTCTGAAAATTTCATGAAGATCGTTCATCTAGAAATGGAGTTATAAGCGTCCAAAGTTCAGCAAACCCCACCCCCAAGCCACGGCAGCAACTGCGCAGTTAGCAGAGCGCGCGCTCATAAGTGCGTAAATAAGAAGAGTATCACTTTTTGGCAGGGTTCAGGGTATCTCGTAGTCGAGCCGTCTTACTTGTTTTTAATTGTTAATATCATAAATGCACTCTTTATACATGTTCTCGGGACTTTTACAGCTTGATACGAAATATAGTGTTGAAAACCCTCTTGATTACTAAACATCAAAACCAATATATCTGGCATAAAAGTCGTAATCACATTTGTTCCTGCACTATGTAAAGTGCGTATTACTCAGATTGAAGTAATAGCTTATTATGAATAATACCTTCACATTATGGTACGTGATTCAATATGTACTGTAAAATCATCGATAAGGGATAGACTTTTCATACATGTATCTCTGACCAGAATCGATGAGTCTGTCAGTCTATGTAGGAGTAGAAGAATTCGATATATGTATGTGCATATCTAAGTAGATCCTCGTCTGTGCGCACAGATCGAGTCAATATAATGACATAATCGATACCTTTGACATTTCCAATGAGACGATTAAATCGAAGTAGCATTTTAATCATATCTCATTTCAGAGCCGTATTTAAACATCTCTACTTGTTTACCCTCCCCATTATAGAATATCTGCCTAGATCGGCACTGTTCTCTATGCGTCTATCAATAGGTAAACTTTACTGTAACAATAATACAATTTCCAATTGCCATCATCATAGTCATTTATATTTTTGACTAAAATTTATATATTATATTTGTTCACAAATAAAAGTATTTTGACCTGAAATTAAGTATATATAGATACTCTCCATACATTTTATTCGACTTTTTTTAAAATATTATATATATGTATGTATATAAGTATAAAGATATACATACTCTGAATAAGCATGTTAATATACTTTTCGTGACAAATTTACAATGACCTCGAGATATAGGTTAAGTTTTCTTTAATTTACAGATGCATCTGTCGAAATCTCAGATAGAGCTATTGACCTATTGTCAAGTTTGTCAAGTTATTGAGTAATTTGCTAGACTGTAAAAATTCCGTTTTGTAATTTGTTTGTACTCAGCGTGAGTTGTACTTAGATATATGCATATAACTATATATATATCCATATGGGTATATGGTGAGATATATAGTTATTGTTCGGCTGCAAAATATGTAGTTCCCGCAACTATGTAGTGAATGGTTTATCTTTGTTTTTTTTATACCCTGAACCCATTGACAATGGGAATTCAGGGTATAATGGTTTTGTGAAAATGTATGTAACAGGCAGAATGAGACGTCGCACAGTGGGGCCTCTGCCGGCGTCGCGTGGCAAAAATCAGAAAAGTGATGAAAAGCGATTTTCAAAAAGTTGATCTCATATGATTGGAAATTGTCCAAAGGGACAGTATCCAAAAGATTTTTGAAATTCGACCAATTTTTAAGGTAGTTATGCCCCTTCAAAGTTGGGTAAACTTGCAAAGTTTTGCACAACACCGCATTTTTGTGAAAAATGCTCAACTTGTGAATCAAGTTGCAAGACAAATACAGCACCGATTGTTTGCATGTTGGTTGCGATTTAAAGATTAATTAATTTCTAATAATATAAAAAAAGAATTATAATGTTTGTCATTAAAGAGCTAAGTTAAATTTAGCGAACCTCTTAATTTTACACTATTTTTCATCTTTGATGGACTGCATCTTCTGAGTACCGCCGAGTCCCAGGCCCTTATACCCACGTGTTAAGGAAGATGTCCTCTTTCATATTAATAAAACTTTGCCTGCCCCTACCCGCCCCTCCGGGTTTCTATGCCAAAAAAACTACCAAAAAACAGGCAAAAAAACGCACGAAATGCGCAAAAAAGGATGTTGTTGCGTATCGCTGCCATGCAGTAGGTAGAATTGCCGGCGGCAAAACGGTTTGGGATGGGTTTGGGTTTTTTCGTAAATTGGTCGTTGCAATTTGCATTATTTATTTGTTTTGATTTTTCTACCTAATGCTGCATTTTGTAAGCAAATATTTTTTAGAGTGGAAGAAAACAGGTTCCTCATTAATTAATAATTATTGTTCAGAAACTTTAAGCTTATTAGATATTGCCACGCCTTCTACGGATGACAACTTTAAGGAAAACTAAATAACAAAAAAAATAAATAAATAAATTACCAAAATTTTTTTTTTTTTATTTTTTAAATTTATTTATTTAAACATACTCTCTGAAAATAATACAAATAATTTATTGAAACAAAAAAAAAATTTTTTTTCATAGAAAAACAAGTCATTTTTGCCGAAGTTCACATTTCTCATGTTTGACCTATAACTGTAAAGCACCCTGTTGTCGCATCACACTGTATGTAGGTTTATTTTAAAGCTTGAAGAATTCCCTGTCGAATGCCTTTTAAATTTTTAAAATATGTTACTTGGATCAAAAGTTATGATTTTTGCAATGCAAAATGAGCAAAGGCCCCACTGTGCGTCGCAGACCCAACAAAGTATATATGTATATTCTTGATCAGCAGAAAAAAATAAGTTGAGATTTCGGAAACTACAAAAGCTAGAGAGCTGAAATCTCACATGAACACTCGTATGTTAGTTACGCAGTATGAGTTTATTATTATTAATTTTTTTTTTTTTTCATTTTTTAGGTTTTTTGGGCATAACTTCTACACCGTTTGTGCTAGAGACCTGAACTTTGTATAATTAGATAGATATTATGGATACGCAGATTATGTAATTTTCAGATTTTCAGTACCACTCCCCCTTCGCCACCAATCGCGCTTATTCGTGCGTAAAGAAGAAGAGTATCAGTTTTTTTGTAGGATTCAGGGTATCTCGTAGTCGAGCCGTCTCGACTAGAGCCTTCTTACTTGTTTTTTTTGGTCTCTCAATTCAAGTTTTGACAACTGCATAATACTCGATCTATTTACATGATATATAATTTGCTTGAACATTCACATTCGGACTCCTCCAAAAAAGTTACGTAATTTCATATAAAAGATTCTATAATAATACATATGTATATGTGGATCATATTATCTATATCTATATTTAGAGCTTATGACCATCTTTACCTGCGCAGTTTTTTCTAATTTACATAAAATTTCGAATTGAGATGTATATAATCTTTATCTGATTAGTCCCAGTGAGGCATAGCTATTTATAGCCCTTAAAATACATTTTTACGGGAACCGTATAAACTCGTAATCTGTTCAATACCAAATATTGTTTTAAAAATTTATTTCAAATACTAGAGACATACAGTTTGGTTTGGCTTGTAGATCTGAATGTCATGATCATAATCTGAAAGTTTGATTACGATTGTCCGTCTAGAAACAAAATTATTAATCAAATAAGTGCTCGCAGCAAAACCCACGTGGTCTCCCACACAAGCGAGACTGCGAGACCGTAAGTCGCCTGCAATGCGTACACACATAGTACATGCCTACAAGCGTATATCAGCGTTTGGCAGCGTGCGTGTGTGTACATGTATAGTTTGTTACGCTTGCAGAAACGAATCGAATAATTCTTGGAATATTATTCGTTCGAAGAAGGGTTCAGGTTCAGCAGTCTCGACTAGAGCTTTCTTACTCGTTTTTTATAGTCATTATTCATAGATGAAATCTTCAAGAAGTATGTAATCATATCGATATTTATCGATTTTGAATGGAAGCAGATTGTTGTCTTAGTTATTTAGAGCTCAATTATCGATTCGAGTAATTGAGTCCAGGTAAGTTCATAAACACACATACGTATACAATATATAGTATAATGATTCCAGATACGGTGTAGAGGTTTGTCTGGCGTTGGCTATCGCGACTTTATCTGCATTACGGAAACGTTTGTCGACAGCAAACAGTTTTTTAATATGTTCACAAATATATATACATATATACATATGCATATACATATATGTATGTATGTGTGCGTGTATGTATTTATATGTGTTTATACTTTATTTATACGTGTGCGGGCATATAAACTAATTACTAAACTTTAATTAGCCAAGTCTATGGGGAGCAGTTGAATTATTATTTAAAGTCAAAGGTTAACTGATAAAATAAGCTAAAAAGTCAAAGCGTGCCGCTTAAAGCAATCACTGAAAATTTCAGCATGACAATTTATTTATTATAATATAATTATGAAATTTGTTGTTTATCTCCTATTTCTTTTTCTTTTGTACGTTTTTCTTTCGTGTTCGTTTTCGGTTTTATACATTACAGGCCTGCAAGAATACATTCATTTCTTGCAGCATAGTACTGTACAGTAGTAAAGTGTTCTCAAAATACTGCACCCATTTCATTACTGTACAGTATTTTCTAGTGTGCAGAAGAATCGAGAACAGCATTTCAACTGTTCTCAACTAGAGTGAGAACAGTAAAATGTAGTACACTTCGTAAGTGAGGACAATTTTTATATTATACATGACATCATTTGGAATTGGACGCCAATGGAAGATGGCTTGGTCTCTGTCTCTATCCCGATCCCTCTATCAATTTTTCCATCTCTATTTCCGGTTCTGGCTGTGTCTTTGCCGTTTGCTGATATAAACGCAGACCAAGACCAAAATTACAACAAGATTATTGCAAGAAAAAAAGCTAGCAAAGCAGACATCAAACACATGTCATCCACTTTGTCACAGACCCACACTGAGCGAAAAGCGTTATATACACATTAAATATAGGAAGCTACAAAGATGCTAATAAAACCAAGACAGAGATTCGAGATGGGCAGCCAAAATGAAACCTAATTTAGAGCACAGTAGAAATAAAAGGTACGATGACATTTTTCTAATTAAACAGAAAGTTCGACAGGTCCTATTTAAACATATCATGAAAAATCAAGGTATTCAATTAGAGCACATAGTTAGATCCTAAGGGCTACACCAAGAAGGTTAATATGATTGCATCAAGCACGCTTCAAGCCAGCCACCGAAAGAGAAAATTCAGGCGGATACTGCAATCACAGTGATGACCTGACTATATACCTACCTTATAATTTATCTCACCTTCATTTCATTTAATTAATTAATTATCTCTCTAACACTGATATACGAGTAAAGAACCCGGATTCTATGCAGCTTTACCAATATTTAAAATCTCAGTGTTGTTGAATAAAGTTGAATAAATAGAGTAGCTTTAAACTGTATAAGTATATCTTGGTATTGAACATACCAGTAGATACTTTCATTTCTTACAGATTTAATGGCACATTTTTTATGTCAACTGCTTTTTCGAGATCGAGACCAACAATCAAGCTGTCTCTGACGGTTACCGTCAAGCTGACTCATATTTGTAGATTTCAGCTGTGATCTCAAAGATATACATATGCAAATACATATACATACAGGGAACCAAAAAAGTATTGGCACACCAAGAATCTTAAAGTTTAGGCACCTATAACATTTGTTTCATTGGGATTGCAAGAATAACAAAAATGTCATCATGTTCATCCATATATTTTTGTTCAATTAATACAAAAAAAAAAAAAAAAAAAAAAAAAAAAAAAAAAAAAAACAAGTAAGAAGGCTCTAGTCGAGACGGCTCGACTACAAGATACCCTGAACCCTGTAAAGAAAATGATACTCTTCTTCTTTACGCACTTATGCGCGCGCGCTCTGCTAACTGCGCAGTTGCTGCCGTGGCTTGGGGGTGGGTTGGGCTGAACTTTGGACGCTTATAACTCCATTTCTAGATGAACGATCTTCATGAAATTTTCAGAGTAGATTAAGAGTATCTAAATCTATCTATTTGCAAAATTCCAAATCTCTAGTATTTTAAATGCGTTTTTTTTTTCAAATTGGGGGCGGAGGGGGCGTGACATCCAAAATCTGAAAACTACAAAATCTGCGTATCCATAATATCTATCTAAATATATAAAGTTGAAGTCTTTAGTTAAAACGGTGTATAAGTTATACCAAAAAAAACCAAAACAATGTAAACGAATTTTTATCGATAATTTGGAAATGGGATGAGTTATCGAAAAAACAAAACTCGTACTGCGTAACTAACATACGAGTGTTCATGTGATATTTCAGCTCTCTAGCTTTTGTAGTTTCCGAAATCTCGACGTTCATACAGACGGACAGACGGACGGACGGACGGACAGACGGACAGGGCTCAATCAACTTATTTTTTTATGCTGATCAAGAATATATATACTTTATGAGGTCTGCGAATTCTCCTTCTGCCTGTTACATACATTTTCACAAAACCATTATACCCTGAATTCCCATTTTCAATGGGTTCAGGGTATAAAAATTTAAATTTTAACCCCTCTATATTATTTATTTTCTAAGAAAAGGAATTAATTCACGCCCCACAAGATATTAACTTTTATTTTAAAATATTTTAAAATATTTTTTTAAACAATTCTTTTGAAGTGTGCCAATACTTTTTATACCCTGAGCCCATTGAAAATGGGAAATCAGGGCATAATGGTTTTGTTAAATGTATGTAACAGGCAGAAGGAGGCGTGGCAGACCCCATAAAGTATATATATTCTTGATCAGGGTGACGAGAAAAGTTGATATAGCCATGTCCGTCTATCTGTCCGTCCTTTCTTCCGTCTGTCCGTATGTTTGAACGCGTCGATTTCCGAAGATACAAAAGCTAGATAGTTCATTCTTTTTGTGTTAGGTCCGTATATTGCACGCGCAGTACGAGTTTGTTTCAGAAATTCGATAACTTGTATATATGCAAAGTTATCGATAAATGAATGTATCGGGAACCAGTTATAAAATTCTAGCTAATTCATCTTTAGAGTTAGAGTCTCCAAGTCTTCTGCATATATATAGATACTAATTTAATACAATTTCGGTTTTTGTCAGATTCCGGTCCCCAATTCGCCCCCACACCCCCAAATGTGTAAAAAATGCATTTCAAATACTAGAGACATACAGTTTGGTTTGGCATATAGATATGAATATCATAATCTTAATCTGAACATATCAATACGATTGTCCATCTAGAAACAGAATTATTAGTCTATAAAGTTTTCTCATCAAAACCCATGTGGCGCAGCAAGCAAGGCAGCGACACAGCAAGACGCATTGCGGGCGCACATATGTACATACATATGTATATACATATGTATGTATGTATGTATATGTGTGCAAGCGTAGATCAGCGTGTGGCTGCAATCGTACATATGTATGTACATATGTATGTACATATTTGTGCATGTAAAGCTAATTGTAAAAGAGTTATGATTTCTAAAAAAAAACCTAAAATGTTAAATAGAATATGTAGATCATATACTGAAACTCTCATTACATTCCATTATATATTTTTAAAATTTTAAAACAATTAAAATAACAATGGAAATGCAAGCAACGTTGAGCAATGCAAATCAATTTTCCTATGCGTGTGCACACACACACACATACACACAAAAAATCTTGGGCCGTTTTCTATGTTGCTATGCGTGTATATTCTAAGAATCACAACTGTTTTTGAATTGCGTTAGCATTGTCTTTGAATTGTATTTGTATTTTCAGCCACTGCTTTAGTGTTTCTTTCGTATATGGCGAATTTCATTTGTTTTCGCTACTCTGCTGCTTAAGTGAGCCGTGGTTTAGATGGCTAGGCAGATGCAACGAATGTTAGGATGTTGCAGGTTCTAGTCTCGCCTAAGCCCTTCATAATCTCTTATTGTTATTTTTAATTTTTTAAATTTTCTTTTTATTATTTCTTTTTATACCCTGAACCCATTGAAAATGGGAATTCAGGGTATAATGGTTTTGTGAAAATGTATGTAACAGGCAGAAGGAGAAGTCGCAGACCCCATAAAGTATATATATTCTTGATCAGCATAAAAAAATAAGTTGATTGAGCCATGTCCGTCTGTCCGTCCGTCCGTCCGTCCGTCCGTCCGTCCGTCCGTCCGTATGAACGTCGAGATTTCGGAAACTACAAAAGCTAGAGAGCTGAAATTTCACATGAACATGCGTATGTTAGCTACGCAGTACGAGTTTATTTTGTTTTTTCGATAACTAATCCCATTTCCAAATTATCGATAAAAAATCGAGAATTCGTTTCCATTTTTTAGGTTTTTTGGGCATAACTTCTACACTGTTTCAGCTAGAGACTTCAAATTTATTTATTTAGATAGATATTATAGATACGCAGATTACGTAATTTACAGATTTTAGATGCCACGCCCCCTTCGCCCCCAATTTAAAAAAAACGCATTTCAAATACTAGAGACTTGCAATTCGGCATATAGATAGATTTAGATACTCCTAATCTACTCTTAAAATTTCATCAAGATCGTCCGTCTAGAAATGGAGTTATAGCGTCCAAAGTTCAGCCCAACCCACCCCCAAGCCACGGCAGCAACTGCGCAGTTAGCAGAGCGCGCGCATCTAAGTGCGTAAAGAAGAAGAATATCACTTTTTTGCAGGGTTCAGGGGATCTCGTAGTCGAGCCGTCTCGACTAGAGCCTTCTTACTTGTTTTTATTATTATTTATTCTTTTGTATTTGATACCTTTGAAAGTCAGTTGGTAGTTTAACTAATTGTGAATAAGTGCGTTTTTTTTAATTTCAAATATTTAATAGCCTCATATCTGAAAATGTTTTTGCTTCAATTATATTTTATTCCGTTAAGTCAACAGAAAATAATGAACAGAAAGTTTGCCCAAATAACAAAAGCACGTGACATCTGCGGTAAGAGTTTTCTTATATATGTATGTATGCACACATGTACATTCAAAACTAGCCTAGCATGGTCTAAGAATTTAAACTTGCTAGATGGCGCTTTACCAGTGAACTTATTTATTATGGCTATTACAGCTTTGAGTGGCATTGATATATTTCTTTTACAATTTTGAAGTGTCTGTGTTAATTAAGGTGATGCGTGTTAATCGAAGAACGTCTATTTGTTGGGTCTATGTTTAATGATATTTAATAATATACAAATTTTCGAATTTCAACTAATATAAGCGCCATCTATTATTATTTTTTTTGGCAATGCAATGTATATATACATACATGTACATATGTGAATTTTGAACGTTACACGCATATATTCTTATGTATACTTTCTGATTTATCCATATCCAGAAAAGTCAACTTTTTGTCACGTTCGACACTGGTTTTTCGTAATTATCTTGAAAACGGATTAATTTTAGTACTAATCAAGAGCAATATATTTAACTATTTGTCAAAATTAAGAAGTTTTTTGCTATTTTCAGCACTAAAATTGATGCATTTTCAAGATAATTACAAAAAACCAAACCACAGTACAGATTATTATTTTATTTTATTAAAATTGGGTTCAGGGTATTATCTAGTCAAGCATTCTCGACTAGAGTTTTCTTACTTGTTTTTTTAGAAAATTAACTATAGCTCATAGAGAGAAGTTAAAATTTGTGGTTTTTTTTTGTATTAATTGAACAAAAATGTATTGATGAATATAGTCACATTTTTGTTATTCTTGCAATCCCAATGAAACAAATGTTATAGGTGCCTAAACTTTATGATTCTTGGTGTGCCAATACTATTTTGGTCCACTGTACATATGCAAACATATGTACATACGTAAATCGCGAGGCGAGATTCTGTTTACAGTGGCATGCAAATTGGTCAGAGATCGAAGGGCCGCGCGAGTTGTCAATCAAGCGCATTGGAAATGAATCAGAGGTGAAATCAAGCAAGTCGCTTTCAGCTATGGCTATTGTGGGGGTCAGGTTTAATGAGATATTATCGCATACAATTATAGATACATTTAGCTAGCAACAATTGTGGCACAAGAAGCTACACAGATTTCTTGATAAAATGCTAGAGCTAAAACATGACTGTGCACAATTGCCTCAACAACAACAACAACAACAACAACAACAACAACAACAGACCAGAAATAGAGAAACTACATGCACATACATACATACATATGTACATACATATATGTAGACAGATTTACATAGAATACAACTTGATATTTATTTTGCTGTTGTCAACGGAAAAATCTTTGGCAACTGGAAAAGTTGCAACAGATTTGATTGGAAATGATGCATCAGCATGCAACATTGCAACTGCTTTTTCTCTCTCGCTTCCTCTTGACAAAAAGTTAAACGTAAATTCCACACATACACATATGTACATATGTATATATACACACACACATACACATGCTTGGCGCTTTTGGCGCCAATTGTATTGAACATGATGTTGATGACAGTTATGAAACACAGCTTACCTGCCAGCACGGTAAAGCAAAATTCACACCAAAATACACTGCGAGAAATTGTAATACGCAAATGAAGTATATAAGCAGCAGCTATGTGGGTCGAAGGCTCCTGGTTGAAAGCGAAACTCCAAACGTCGGCTTTCAAGCACTCTGATGGTTGTTAGAACTCCTATTGCTGTTACTGTTGTTTTTGAAGCTATGCCAGCTGCAACTGTTGCATGTGTATGTTACCGATGTTGTCTATTGTTGATCTCTCTCGCTCTCTCTCTCTCGTTCTTTGCTTTACAGATTATTGCTGCTGTAGTACGTTGAGCATTGTTTACACTTCATTATTATTGTTGTTTTGTAGCATTACAAAATAATTTGGCAAATTGTTATTGTTAGGCGGATTTTCATATTGTTATTGTTTAAACAAAAGCCAACAAAAATGCTGCTGATTAAGTATTAAACATAGCAAGAATCAACTTGGACACCACAAAAAAAAAATTGTTGGAAACAATGGAAAATAGGCACACAAAATAAACAAGTAAGAAAGCTCTAGTCGAGACGGCTCGACTACGAGATACCCTGGACCCTGTAAAGAAAATTATACTTTTCTTCTTTACGCACTTATGAGCGCGCGCTCTGCTAAACGCGCAGTTGCTGCCGTGGCTTGGGCTGAACTTTGGACGCTTATAACTCCATTTCTAGATGAACGATCTTCATGCAATTTTCAGAGTAGATTAAGAGTGTCTAAATCGATCTATTTGGGATGAGTTATCGAAAAAAACAAAATAAACTCGTACTGCGTAGCTAACATACGTATGTTCATGTGAAATTTCAGCTCTCTAGCTTTTGTAGTTTCCGAAATCTCGACGTTCATACGGACGAGCAATATCTACATATTTTCTTGTGCTGATCAAGACTATATATATATATATATATATATATATATATATATATATATATATATATATATATATATATATATGTATATATATATATATATATATATTTATATATAATGGAGTCTGCGACGTCTCCTTCTGCCTGTTACATACATTTTCACAAAACTATTATAGCCTGAGTTCTCATTTTCATGGGTTCAGGGTAAAAAAAAACTAACCGCAACACATGCAATAACAAAATTCGAGCACTTTAGTTGTAGAAGAAGCGGCAGCAGCAGGAAAAAACGTTTTAATGAATGAATTCGTTGGTCTTGGACAGTTAGAAATCAACTCTTACGACGAATTGGACGCGTTTTGCAGCGTCTCGACGTCGCGACGCAGCCAGTCAGCTGTAGCTAAAAAAAAAAAAACAAAACAAAACACAACCACGCAGGTTCAAACCTCGATTACAACTGATGCGGCGAATTGTCGAAGGCAAGCAACGGCAGTCGAGTGACGAGCAACCCGCCGAGTGGAGAGCGCGCCAAAAACGAAGTGCACAGAGTTGCCAGCAATTACGACGCATCTTAATGGACTCAACCAGGGATGCCCACCCTCCGTCTTTTCACGTAGATCTCCGTATATTAAAGGAAATCTACGTGCCTACGTGTGAAGAGACTAAAACAACGTAAAAGTACGTATTGCAAATTACTCTAAAAACTAAAATTTGTTGGTAATATAAATATATTATGAATTATATAAAAAAGATTATATGATTTATATTGGGTTAGCAGCACTAAATTCCGTTTTCGATATGTTTACGAATGCCGTTTGTATTTTTGTAAGACATGTACATACATAACGACAAATGAAATTAATAACAACGAAATACAATACAGTTAATTAAAAAATTTAATGGTTTATTCATTTTTTGTATTGTCTTTAATCTTAAAAAAAAGTACGTAGATCTACGTATTTCAGCAATATTGAGCTACGGAAAAACCCGTAGATTTTGGAGCCCGGCTACGTATGCAATTCTCAAATTTTGACTTGGCATCCCTGGACTCAACAGTCGTTTGTTTTTCTATTAGTTATTGTTTGGTATCGTTGTTGTTGTTGTTGTTTTTGAGTTTTTTTTTTTTGATATAATATGAGCCGGCGAAGAAGCCGAAAGTCTGTGTAACTCTGGCTGTCTGACGTGTTACTTGCCGTCATTAGTTTCATTGGGTGTGCATAAAGAACCTTCGAAACTTTCCTCATGGCGTCCTTGGTACGAGGAACGAACGCTTTTGTGCTATTGCGATTAGCCGTAGTGCGTTGAGAACATGTCCAACTGGCAGCCCTGAAGACGAGGGTCTATTATTTAACACTCTGTCGATGGACTAAATTACACGGCTTTTAATAATTGAAAATCATTTTATAAATAAAAATGCACCAATGTCACCAAATGCCTAATGTGCCATCAACTATGATAAATGTGTGCAGCTGTCTCTTCACGTTACCCTTTTGCACATTTAATGTGCATTTACCCAAACGTGCCCCGTATGCTTTTTAATTTATACTCAGAATGTGATTTGCTGACAAGATCTGTGGGCGTTATGCATATGTACATATGTCTTGCAATTATTTATGCACACACTTTGAACTAGACTTGGGTAGCTCATGAGTGAGTGAGCTAAAATGAATGGCTCACTGAACTGAGCCACTGAGCTAGTTCCTTCAATATGGCTCACTTTGGCTCACTTGATCACTTGTGAGCGCATTTTTTCCGGCGCAGGTGAAACACTGCGAAAACGAAGGTCTTTGCTAAAACCAAAGAACGTGGAAAGCCTGATGTTGTTGCATAACATGTAAATTTTTAGTAAGTACTGTTTTAAATTCACAAACAGTAACAGTATATAGATATCATCTACACACATATACTATAATACATCCCAATGAACGGATCTCAAAGAATGCCTTTTTTTATTTTTGATGTATTTTTTGTATTTTTAATTTTAGTTTTGTTATATGCCCAATGAAGGAAGCTACAAAATATATTTTTTATTAGTTTGTTCTATTACTTTTAAGAACAAAATTTTAAATGTGTCTTTATTTTTAAAGCGTAACGTATTTTTCAGTTTTTTCAAGTTGCTTGCGATCATTATCGGCTCTTGAGCTATCAGCAAGTGAGCCACTGAGCCAAATGAGTGAGTTGGCTCACTTCACAAAAAAGAGCGAGTGAGCTGGCTCACCTCAATAAGCTAGATTTACCCAAGTATACTTTGAACCCGACCGGCATTCTGAGAAGATAGCCAACCAACTAAGTAACCAGTTCACATTAAAAAAAAGTTCGTCGGCTGAAATTATCTGAGCTGAGCTGAGCTGATATTTGGTATCGGGTTTAGGTAATTATAAAAGTCAAACAAACAATACCATAAAAAACTTTAAAAACACGCCCTGATTAATTGATTGACAAAGAGGCCGTAAAGCGCACACAATTAGTGAGCTCATAAGATAAGCCATTATATAATTGCCATCACCTGTCAGTCATTAAGGGCACGCCCTTCCATTAAAAGAAATGCTTAAATCTGATTAAACCATGTCCATAAGGGGTGTAGCAGTTGCTCGTGCAAAGTACAGCCCAACAAATCGTACAAGTCATTCGAATAATATATTGCCAATATGCTACATTTACTGCATCAATTTTGCATGCCTAACAGCTGAACCCATTCAAATCACGCGCTCTGACTGCATACAGAGTGGCAATATTGCATAGGTGGCAGCACTGCTGTAGTTCCTAACAGCAGCTTTGGAAAATATCGATAGGTCAACTAATTGATATTTTGTATTTCGCACCGTGTTGCAGCACATGTTTCGATTTAAACTGAAAATGAATTAAAATGGGCGGACATCATAAGAAGAATCTGCGTGCCGAAAAGGCCAAAGTGAAGTTAAAGGGAGCCAAGCTGCCCAAGGGTCTCAATATAACCAAAACGGACTTCAAGGTGCGTAAAATTGAAATACGGACGCAGCTCAAAGACTCCTTTCTATCAGCGAATAATGGCCAGCGGCAACTCAACTTGAAAGAGGCTCTGTACCGCCTGAAACACCACAATCTCAAATTTCGCACAGACGCACTGCGCAATGTGCGCAATGCCGTTAAAGCTGGCGAGGCCGGTAATTTAATTGGCCATCTGAATGAGCTGCTACAGGGCGTTGCTGCCGGCGCCTTGGATATCGAACAGGAGGTGCGACGAGAATCATTTAAAACGCTCGATGTGCTGCTCGAGGTACTGCCTGTGGAAGCTATGGTTCCATTCTTCCACATCATAGCCGCGTACTTGCGTTGTGCCATGACGCATGTCCAGCCATCCATACAGGACGACTCGCTGCTTCTCCTGGATGTACTGCTGCAGCGTGTACCCTCGCGTCTACTGGCCGAGCGCAGCGCAAGCACTATCATAAGCAATTTCATAGACATGATATCGCGCACGCGCCACGACACGCAGCACACGAATCGACTGCTCACCGTGCGCCTAGGCCATGGCCACCAGACGACGATCAAGTGGCGCACCAAGGTGCTGCTACGCTTACAGCAAATCCTCAGCATACTGCTGCAGCAGAACAGCCAGGGGGATAGCATAGCTCTCACATTGACACGTGTCGTCCACTACGACGCCACGAAGGTGCAGCATTATAATGTGCTCCGCCCGCAGCTGTTGGATACTCAAGACCTGTGCAGCATTCTGGGCGAGAGAGAGCGCAAGGCGGAAAACGAGCAGCTGCTCGGTTTTGTGGAGCAACTGATGCCATTGCTTCACGACAACTGGATCGAGGTGCGTCCGCAGCAACATCAGCTCACCCAGCTGCTTAATGCTGATGCGGCAGCCAGCCTCCTCGTTCTGCTGGACATCATGGCGCAGCTGTGGCAACTGGTGTACCAGTACGAGACCACACAACAGGACAGCACCCACGAGCTGAGCGACTGGATGCGACGAACATATGCAGCTAACTTTGTGCGCATCTTCCTTAAGGACAGCCACTATCCTTACCAGCAAATGCCGCTGGCAGTCAACGCAAAAGAATTAGGCACCAAAAAGTTAAAGACACTAGCGGCTGGCGGAGAATTGTGTATTCATCAGAACTTAACTTTGATTCTGCTCGTCTGCCACTTCTGGCCGCAGCCTACCGAGGAGCAGCGTGACGATTATGGCTGTCTTGTGCACTATATCAATCAATGTCTGCGTCATCTGACCACGCTGACAACGAGCGACCAGCTGCGCCTGGTGGTTGCTTTACGCGCTCTGCTGCTGGACAATGGCGCGGCTCTGTTGGAGCTACATGCCCATCGGATGGGCGGCGTGATGCAGAACTGCATCGACGCCTATGTGGACCAACAGTACACAACTCGCGAGGGCGTCGCCACGAAGGTATTGAACCTCCTGTGCCAGATCGTGCAACGCGTCGAACTATACCAGGGTTACGGCGGAAAGGATCAGTTCGAAAAGTTTCTCAGCTACCTGCCGCAGTTGTTGCTTAAGTCCAGCGTGGTCAACGTCACCTTAACGGCTATGTCAACGCTCTGCCGCCAGCAAAATATCGTCTTCATGACGGCGCTCGTGGAGAGTGCATCCAAGGTGCTCGGAAATATTGAGCGACTGGTCGTGACGGGCGACACAATCACAGAGCAGAGCCGCTTCGAAAACCAGAAGCGCATCTTGAATCTGTTCTATCATGCGCGCAACTGCGGTGATGTCAAGCAACTGCAGGCAGCAATCAAACACTTTGAGAAGAATTCAACTGAGAGTATCGCCAGCTATTTGCAGTCTATTTTCAGCTACGAATAGTCCAGACGAGCTATCTATGCCATCTGTAACTACACAGTGCTTCATCAAGCTATTTATATGTATATATATATATGTGTGTGTGTGTGTGTGTGTGTAAAGGCTAATTATAATTTAAAGCCTATAAGTAAATAAATATAAATGCTTCCATAATAATACACCTAGTTTGATCAAGCCATCGTCAGGTAGCTTAACGCTTATCCCATTTTACAATTCTCAATAAGATAATTTTCCCGACATTACAACATTCAAACCATGTATGTATATCATGTATATATGTAGACCATAGTTATATAATTTAAAGATGAACACTAAATATACATATTGTCATATTAAAGACAAACCAAAAGAAAAGCTACTTGCTAAAAAAGATATTCTTCAAATCAAATATTCTTGTACTATTCAAACATTTGAAATATGTCTATATATGTACATATATAAATATTCAAAAGACTTATTCAGGTAGTTCAAACTTTCTTACTATTAGATAATTGTTATTTAAAATTAATAGCTAATTGAATTAATATATATTCAGTTTGTGGACTTTTGTATTTTCTGAGGCTTGGGCTTAAAGCGATCTAGGACGGAACGCGCGGCCTTGGGTTTTTTAACATTTGCGCCCGGCGTTTGTTCGCCGCTTTCAGCGTGGCTGGCAATGACTTCCTTCTTGGCCTTTCTCATCTCTGCAATGAACTCCTGTTGGGAAAAAAAAAAACAAAACAAAATTGTAATATACAAAATGTGAGAAAAAAGATCTCCAGTTTATGCACCTTGCGCTGCGTATCTTTAAAAATTTGCTTGTTGCGTGCTGCCTTGGCGCTGCCTCCACGACCTTTCATTTTGTGGCGCGGATTTATGTTAATACGTGGCGGCTTCAGGTGGAAGAGTTGTCGCTTGGCATCGACCTTCTCCTGCAGCGTGGGCGCATCCACTCCGGTTATCTCATGAGGATCCAGTGCTATCAGCTCTGGTGGAATCTTCTCCAGCAGCGCGTGCACCTCGTGCTCACGGCGCTGTTTGCTCGTCTCGAATGGATTGTCCTCGAGCGCATCATAGTTAGGTTCGCCACTGCCTGGCACAAGGAGTGACTCGAATCCATTTGCCGTGGCCACGCCCAGCACATCTTCGTAGGGGCAGAAGCGCATGCCATGTACAAAGGCATCGCAGCGCTGGCGCAAATATGGCAGCTTGTTCTTGCGGGCAGTGCCACCGCCTGCGAGCACATCGGTGTAGGTCTCCAGGTAGGTGCCCTGAGAAAGCGCCAACATGCCGCGCTGCGACACCTCCAGCTCGTTAGCCGGCAGACGGAGGTTGAAGATGGCCAGCGGCTTGTCGCTTAGTTGCCTCAGATCCCACACCTTGACTAGTCGATCCAAGCCGGCGGTGACCAACTGCATGCCCTTAGGATCGACTGTCAGCGCCGTCATTGCTGTGGCATGGCAGAGCAGCTTAGCCAGCGGTTCACGCACTTTAGGTGACCACATGGACACGACACCTTTACCGCCACCAATGCACAGGACACCATTGGCCGGATTGTGCCGCATATGTCGTATGTCACCCAGGCCCGTGTTGAAGTTGCCCACCAGCTCACCAATGGACACGTCCAGCCAGGATGCATAGCCAGCACTGTTGCAGGCTGCCAGCAGAAAGTGATAGGGCAAGAAATCCATTCGGTTGACATGCGACAGTCGCTTGACGCAGTGCAGTTCAGTGCCTTTCTTGTCGTAGAAGTAAACCCATTTCTTCTGGGCCACCGCGAACATGGTGGGCACGTGGAGCCACTGCACATCGGCTACGGTCTCCATCACATTGAATTCACAGTGCAGCTTCTTAGTCACCCAGTCAAAGGCGGCCACATGACCGCGTCGCCCACCCAGCAGCAAGTGCCGTCCGTTCTTTGTGTAGCGCATGCAGTACGGCCCAAAGTCGAGCTTCAGGGAAAAATGCTTCGCTGCTGACTGCAGATCCACATTGGCCACAATTTCCGATTGGCGATATTCCGCTGTGGTCTCCTCTTCATCAGCCTCCAGCTGTCCAGGCGTCTCCTGCAGCAAGAGCTCTGTACGAGCTGCTTGCTCGGTTGCATATTCCACATAGATCTCTTTGCGCTTATGTTTCTCCTTGAAGTGACGCGTCCTGACGCCGCTCGAGTCGACGCCTTCACCACGTGAATATTTATCAAAGACTTCCTCTGGTATCTTTTGTTTCTTGGGCTTGTCAATAGCGTCAGAGCGTTTATGCTTATGCACTGCTTTCTTTTTCTCCTGCGATTGCATCTTGAGAAAATCACCTGTAAAACTTTTTTGATGTCTGCGTTTTGGTTTTGAGGGCTTATCCTCCTTATCTTCGGTTTTAACTGCTGCTGCCGCATAATAGCCAGTCGGCTTCTTCCGCCCCTTCTGCACTGTCTTTGTCATCACGCGTTAAGTTCCCTCGATATTCTACAACCAAAACACACGCCACACACTAGAGCTGGCAAACTATCGATAGCACTATCGATATATCGAATTTTCACATTTTTGCGCCACCATCGATATTTTTATCCACTATCGATAGGGATCGAAAATAACGCTCGCAGTTTGACACATCACTCGTTTTGGCGATTTGGTTATACGAAATTTATTAAAATATAATCCGGTATAAGCTTTTTGGTTAGTGGTATAGAACTAATTTGGCATGGACAAATTTTTGATCGCTAATAACAAGGGTGAGTATTATTTTCCATTTCATTGTTAGAGCCGTAAAACTAATTTTATAAGTATGTATTAACATTGATGGCGACATTTGCAATGTGGATCTTGAAAACACGGTTGCCAAAAAACCGCGCATTGGCAAATCTAAAGTTTGGCAATTCTTTACAAGAACTAATGATGGTAAATTGGCAAAGTGTCGTTCATGTGATAAAACGTACAAGACAAGTGGAAATACATCTAATTTATTCGACCACCTCAAACGTGTACATCCAACACTGAAAATAAATGAATTGCCAATCGTTAACAAAATCGAGAGCTACGTAAGCGCAACATATGATTCTTCAAACAAGCGTAAAAAGGAGCTTGATATCGCACTTATGGAGTACATCTCATCAGACATGCGACCATTCTCCGTTGTTGAAAATGCCGGGTTCGTTAATTTTATTAAGCTCCTAGACCCACGGTATAAGTTACCATCAAGGAATACTTTAAAAAATGTTATGATGGTTGAGCTATATGAAAATAAGAAATCGAAGTTGCAAGACTATTTACGCAAAACTAATGTTTGTGCCATAACCACTGACATGTGGACGTCTGTATCCAATGATGCATATTGGACAGTAACTTGCACATTTGTGACAGATGATTTCAGTTTTGTTTTTTAAGTTAATATAATTTTTGTTATTTTGTTAAGTTTTTTGTTATAATTTGTTATTTTTCGTTATTTTTAAATTTAAATGAATATAAAGACGGTTTTAGCGATAGTATCGATAGTATCGAATTTTTTTCTAGAAAACATCGAAAATATCGAATGGCGCCACTATCGATAGTTTGCCAGCTCTACCACACACCACAACGTGCTCGTGTTGTCGAGTCTGGCAACAGTTCTTGTAATCGTTATCGAAATAACTACCGTCTACAAATGAAGACTGCCAACCTGTCAAGCAATAGCTGGCACTATCGAGCGCAAAGTGTAAATAAAAGCCATCGATAGTTTTAAAATTAAAAATTTTTATTTGAGTATCACTTTTAAATAATTTAAGTTTATATTATTATCAATTAAATTAAAAGGCCATAAAAATGCACAGTGGATAAAAAATGCACAAGCAATATAATTTTTTTTAAATTTAAATTTGCATTATAATTGCTGTGTTATGTTAAAAAAATTAATCTAAGATGTTTGCAATTTATATTACAATAGAGAAACACATATAATCGATCATTTTTTATATTTTAAATTTTTTTTATTAAATTGCGCTGTTGAATAAAAAAAAAATTGTATAGAAAATATGCAAGATGTTTGCAATTAATACTACAATTAATATAATGAAAGCGCATCAAAATGCATTTTAACATTTCGATGTAAAATGCTTTCAAGGCGCTTTCGACCACATATGTATGTATATATGCGTATATTTATGGATATGTGTGCCGTTATAAAGTATTTTGGTATTTTCGTTGTGAATTCGTTAAATGAATCGCACATTTGAGATTGAAGTCAAATCAGTCTATAGAATTGTTTAACCAAAATACGCCCGAATGGAGACAAAAGTTACAAATGAATTTCAAAATTTCCCCACACACTCAATAGACACGGCCGTAAGGCAGAGTAGTGGGATAGTACGGCAGGGGCATCAGAAAATTGCTGCCGAAGCGTGGACCAGACTGGGCCGACTCGCTACTGGACGAGAACATCGTAGTGCATATTTCGGGGCGATGCAGCCGACTGCTGCTGTTATTCGATGTGCTGCCAGTCGCCGTGCCTGCCCCGGACAAGCCCAGGCCTAGTGCCGAACCACGCCTATGCTGGCGTCGCCGTGTGCGTATCAGCGAGAAGATGGCCACGATCACGGCGACCAGAAAGATGGAGCCCAGTATGCAGAACGAGATTGCCAGCTTTGAAATGGACAGACAGAGCGTGCCCTCGCCCACTAGCGGACGACCGTGCGGCACATAGTCCTCCACTGCAAAGACACAGTACATGGATCAGCCTTGACTCTTGCACTTTTTCGACTGGCACTCACCACTCATGTTGTAGCGCCGATCGTAGCGCAGACGATCCACTTCGATCTGCGGCGCTGTCACGGCCAACGAGTTGAACACCTCGATGCGCGCTAGGTGCTGATCCCCATTCAGCTGCAGTTGCTGCTCGGTGAGGCGACAATTCAGCTGTTGAGAGATTACATTTCAGTTGACGTGGACATTATTTTTGAGCAATCGCTGCTGCTGCTCATTGCGTGCTGCAGTTCAGTGCATTTCGGTGCAATACATTAATTACTGGCGCCATACACACATAAAGTATACGCTCCGCTGCACACACATACACAGCTCAACAACACTAGGAAAATCGTAAGCAACAGCAATGGCAACGGCAACACGTTCGTTTTCATTGCAATTAATTAAAATGCATTTGGAATGCCTTGTATATAATTATATATATATATATATACATATATATAATTGTAGTTTACTCACATTCGGGCACTTCCCTTTGCAGAGCTGCACGCCACAGCTCACGTGCAGCCGCTCGCGGTCGGGAAACTTGAAAGCGGCGAATGTGGCCATAAACGTGAACTCGACGAGATCTTCCTCGTGCTGTTTGGACCAGCCCTCCTCGGCGGGATTCCATCTCGTATGCAACGCCGGCATTACCTATAACAAAATAAAACAAGTAAGAAAGCTGTAGTCGAGACTGCTCGACTACGAAATCCCCTGAGCCCTTTTTCGAACGAATAATATTCCAAGAATACTTCGTTTCGAATCTCCACGCGTAAGAAACTATACATGCAAAAACACGAGCACACACACACGCTGATCTACGTTTGTACGCATGTATGTGTGTAAGCAAAGCAGGCGGCTTGCTGTCTCGCTGCCTTTGTTGCTGCGCCACATGGGTTTTGCTGCAAAAACTTTGATGATTAATAATTCTGTTTCCAGACGGACAATCGTATTGATCTCTTCAGATTATGATTATGATATTCATATCTATATGCTAAACCAAACTGCATGTCTCTAGTATTTGAAATGCATTTTTTTCACATTTGGGGGTGGTGAGGCGAAGTGGGAACCGGAATCTAAAATCTGACAAAAACCGAAATTGTATTAAATTAGTATCTATATATATGCAGAAGACTTGGAGACTCTAACTCTAAAGATGAATTAGCTAGAATTTGATAACTGGTTCCCGATAAATTCGTTTATCGATAACTATGCAAATATACAAGTTATCGAATTTCTGAAACAAACTCGTACTGCGCGTGCAATATACGGACCTAATACAAAAATATTGAACTCTCTAGCTTTTGTATCTTCGGGAATCGACACGTTCAAACATACGGACAGACAGACAGACGGACAGACGGACATGGCTATATCAACTTTTCTCGTCACCCTGATCAAGAATATATATACTTTATGGGGTCTGCCACGCCTCCTTCTTCCTGTTACATACTTTTAACAAAACCATTATACCCTGATTTCCTATTTTCAATGGGCTCAGGGTATAACAAGTAAGAAGGCTCTTGACGAGACGGCTCGACTACGAGATACCCTGAACCCTGCAAAAAAAGTGATACTCTTTTTCTTTACGAACGTATAAGCGCGCGCTCTTCTAACTGCGCAGTTGCTGCCGGTGCCTGGGGGTGGGTTGGGCTGAACTTTGGACGCTTATCTCCATTTCTAGATGGACGATCTTCATGAAATTTTCAGAGTAGATTATGAGTATCTAAGTCTATTTATATGCCAATTGCAAGTCTCTAGTATTTGAAATGAGTTTTTTGCATATTGGTGGCGAGGGGGGCATGGTATCCAAAATCTAAAAATTACAAAATTTGCGTATCCATAATATCTATCTAAGTATACAAATTTGAAGTCTGTAGCTAAAACAGTGTAGAAGCTATGCCAAAAAAACCTTAAAAATGTAAACGAATTTTCGATTTTTTATCGATAATTTGAAAATGGGAAGGGGTAAAAAACAAAACTCGTACTGCGTAACTAACATACGAGTGTTCATGTGAAATTTCAGCTCTCTAGCTTTTGTAGTTTCCGAAATCTCGACGCTCATACAGACGGACAGACGGACGGATAGACAGACGGACAGGGCTAGATCAACTTACTTTTTTATGCTGATCAAGAATATATATACTTTATGGGGTCTGCGACGTCTCCTTCTGCCTGTTACATACATTTTCACAAAACCATTATACCCTGAATTCCCATTTTCAATGGGTTCAGGGTATAAAAACCCGGACTCTCAAGAATAAATTTAATACTGAATTGAACACCACCGCAATCAAGTGTATTCTTTCATGGTCCTTCGAGCCGGAGCACTTACGGTCCTACAAACCTGAGTGAAGTGTGCCCTGATAATATAAATTCATGGTGCATCGCTCCAGACCACAAGGTTGTGTTTGTGTTTGTGTTTAGTGCTAAGTAAAGAGCTAGTATTAAAAATTGTTCTTTGGCTTAACAACACAAGCTGCGAGTAGAGGCACAGCACGATCAACCAGACCACGATCAAGACAAAAACCAGTAAGAACGTTGCAGTTAGGCGCAACTAACTGCGAAATACTTTGTTCCCATAGGTGCATCTTATTTATTTAATAAACATTTAATTAACGAAATATTTCGGCAATTAGAAAACGTATGTACATGGAAAGCAACAACCGTTTTTCCTATACATACATACATATGTACATACATACTAGCACTAACCATACAACACATAGACTGGACAACTAGAACAAACTCTTTTCACGACCAGAATATGAGCCAAGGGACCACTCAACTTCGTATTTGTTCGGTTTGGTCTATTCAGGTTCGGGCAGTCAAAATATGAAACGACAAATTCATTGCGTTGCCAGCGGTCGACTGGGATGGACATATTTTCATATGGGTACATTCTAAATGATATTTTTCTTTACTCTCCCTCTCTCTTTTTTTCTCACTCTATGCGAGCACAAGCCAGCAGCCCACAAAAATTGAAATTTGTTCGCGAGTGGCGATTCGCGACGATCCCGTCTGCCATTCTTAGTAAGAGTATGCCGAACTCTTAAAGGGCTTTGCCATGCTCATGCAAAACTTTAGTGTTTTCGTAATAATTTTTGGGAAGGGTATGAAAGCGCTGATGTGCAAAACATTACTTTTTCGCGATGAGCATGCACACACACATTCACTGCGTCTTGCTACATGTATGAGCATTTATGTGACTGTGTGCGAAACTTTTGCAGGGACTGAATTGGGAATTTCTGGATCATAACGATCGAAAGTTTTAGTTTTGTCAGAGACGCTCTAGCAATGCCTTATTTGGTTTTAGTTAACATGGCTCAGATCAGGGCAGTGGCGCTTGTGCTAAGCGCTATGCAAGCTATACTTAGGTGCGTGGGTTCGAATCCCGCAGAAAACTTTTTTTAAAAAATTATTATTTATTAATTTTTTTTATATTTGTATATTTATTATAAAATTCAATTGCCAATTGCCAATTAATTTATAAACATACGCATACGAATTGTGCATTTAAGCAAAAACTAAAACATCTTTATGCTTTCCGATTTGCCACGCTATGTGGCAAGCAGTTTTTCTATGCATGCATATATGTATGTATGTATGTATGTGTACACCGATGTTTGTATGTGTATACACATCCAAGTGTGTATACATATAGCCAGAATTGCAATTGTATTGTTTTGTTTTGTCACAAGCTGCTGATCAGCTGGTCAGCTGATCAGCTGTGAATTTATTTAGGTTTGGCTAACGATTACATGTTGTTTTCAAAAGACCTGGGTTCGAATACCGCTGGAAACTTTTTATTTATTAATCGAAAACTTATAAATTTTATTTTTTAAATTCATTAATATTATTATATTTATGTTAAAATGCTTTCTGCCATCTTAGCAATTGCTACTAAGCTATTATATGCATGAACTATGCAGTTGGCCACAACAAACTTCTTTGCCGATTTGCCACGCCCCCAGTGAGCGTAGACGCATAATTTTTTGCCAGTTCTTAGAAAGAGCCGAGGCTAACATGCCTGCAAAATTTGGTTGCTTACATTCCAAAAATGCGAAAATTACAGGGTATTTTTCGATATGCCACGCCCCCAAAGAGGCTGAAAAATTATTTTTGGGGCATCGATAGAAGAGAACATTAGTAACTCAACCATCCAATTTTGAAGCTTCTAGCTCTAAAACTGTAGGAGATATAAACTTTTGCGGTTTGCCACGCCCCCTGTGGGCGTAGATATATCTACCATAGCTTATTGGTCTTGGGTTGTCAACCGAAGTATACATGCAAAATTTCAAGTCTCTAGTGTCAATAGGGTTCAAAATATAGCACAATTTTTTCCCTTTGGGAACAAAGTATAAAAACGTCCAAAGTATAAAGCCAAAGAAACAAACAACAACTGGGGGTCGTCAATCATCAATATTTTACAGAGAAAATATATGATAGCATAATGGCAAATATCAGGACCTATTTAGAGTCACTGAAGGTCAAAGGTGCTGAACACGCCATAGACACATACCAACCTTTAAACGGGGAAACGCGAACGGAAACATCCAAAAAGGTAATGTTCGAACCCTATGGATGTGCTGGTAAGCCTTGTGGATAAAAGAGCACTTGGATTAGAGCTGCACATTGAAGAAGTGCAAGCTAACTTAGAGCTCAGCAATCAGGAAGAATTTTTTAGCTATAGGGACACGCTAGAGTTCATGTGAAAGAAAGTCCAGTCAACGCTTACAGATTTGGAGATAAAATATAATAAATCTACCGACTAAATCGAGGACATGGACGCATTGGAAGGAAAAGTCTACGTACTGTCAAGAAGACTTGATAGAAAAATAAGCGACGTCTCCTTCTGCCTGTTACACACATTTTCACAAAACCATTATACCCTGAATTCCCATTTTCAATGGGTTCAGGGTATAACAAGTAAGAAGGCTCTAGTCGAGACGGCTCGACTACGAGATACCCTGAACCCTGCAAAAAAGTGATACTCTTCTTCTTTACGCACTTATGAGCGCGCGCTCTGCTGTCGTGGCTTGGGGGCGGGCTGGGCTGAACTTTGGACGCTTTTAACTCCATTTCTAGATGAACGATCTTCATGAAATTTAAATTTTTTAGGTTTTTTGGGCATAACTTCTACATCGTTTTAGCTAGAGACTTTAAATTTGTATACTTAGATAGATATTATGGATACGCAGATTATGTAATTTTCAGATTTTGGATGCCACGCCCCTTTCGCTCCCAATTAAAAAAAAAAGCATTTCAAATACTAGAGACTTTGGCACATAGATAGATTTATATACTCTTAATCTACTTTGAAAATTTCATAAAGATAGCCCATCTAGAAATCGAGTTATAAGCGTCCATTATTCAGCCCAGCCCACCCCCAAGCCACGGCAGCAACTGCGCGGTTAGCAGAGCGCGCGCTCATAAATGCGTAAAGAAGAAGAGTATCACTTTTTTGCAGGGTTCAGGGTATCTCGTAGTCGAGCCGTCTCGACTAGAGCCTTCTTACTTGTTATACGCTGAACCCATTGAAAATGGGAATTCAGGGTATAATGGTTTTGTGAAAATGTATGTAACAGGCAGAAGGAGACGTCGCAGACCCCATAAATTATATATATTCTTGATCAGCATAAAAAAATAAGTTGATTGAGCCCTGTGCGTCTACAATACAATGCAGATACAATAATACAAGTAAATTAAATTATAAAGTTTTGCATTTTAAGAAAACATTTTCCATGTGGTTTAAAGTCGGGAATAACAGAATGAACTCGCTAGCTCTTATATCTTCGGAAATCTACGCGTTAATACATATGGGCGGACAAGGCTATATCGACTTTTCTCGTCGCCCTGATCAAGAATATATATATTTTATGGGGTGTCCTTCTGCCTGTTACATACTTTTAACTGTACCGTTAGCCTATAAGTGAATTTAGAAACAGTCGAAACTAAATAAATTGAATTTAGATTATATTAAAATTTGCTCGTATTTGGCCCAGATACCAACGCCACTGGCAATGCATTAAGTTTATATATGTATATATTTAAAAGGAACTGCTGAAATTGAAAGTCTGTTTCATCCAAGAATTAGAAATAAGCGCTTAGATAATGCATAACTGTCCCCAACTGAACTGAACTGAACCAGTTCTGATTGACCTCGGCTCAAGTACGAGCACGGTTTATGGCCGCCCGGCTGTTATATAATTATTGTCTTGTTTTGCTTGTGACACGAATATACACACATGACATAGCACTGGCAGTGACACTCTTCTTCATCTTACCCCTCAGCCACTCTCTCTGTCTCTCTCTCTCTCTCTCTATCTAAATCTCTCTCTCTCTCTCTCTCTCTTTCTCTCTCTCTCTGTCTCTCTTTCTGTAAGACTTGCATTATTTGGCCATTTCCGTTGTGAGCAACGGTAACAAAAGCCATAAGCCAAGTTCACGGACAGCAACAATGCTTTACAACTTTGTATCTGTGTGTTTATTACCCATATTGCAGCATATATGTAGACATGCATCTGCAAGTGTGTATGTATGTGTGTGTAAGTCGATTTGTGTCTGAAATTACAGACAGTATTACCATTGCACACTTGGCAAAATTGCCAAAAAAGTGGCATAAAGTCTAATATTGCACATATCGAGCTGAAACTTGGTATATTTGATAAATATACCACTCTAAATATAAAAACAAAGTTTTAAGTCATTTGACCACGACTCCAAAAATAGCCTATATAGGGCAACAATGCGTATACGTGATCACTATTGAACTATATGTAAAAAAGCTGAGCTGCAAATGCAAAGAGCCGCAAAAAGCCGCAAACGGGATTATTACTAACTTTTAGTACACACTTTCTACTTTATTTTGATATATACTATATATATATATATATATATATATATATATATAAATATATAACGCACAAACACGCAGAAGGTAAAGTTTTACTCCATACAAGATGAACACTTTGGATGGGTTTTCTATCATTATGGACAATACAAAACAGTAAACATATATAACATAAAAAAAAATGAACACAAAATGTTTTTTTTTTTTTTTTATTAATTCTACATACCCAGGCCTTCAAAATCTATTTTTCACAATATTTTATTTTTGCGATTTGTACATTTGCCAAGCAGTCAAACTGAATAAAAATTTCCCACCAATTTTGACGCCAAAATCAGCTGACTAATCAGCTGACTTTGAAACTTCATTATAATGAAAGTATTGCATTTTTAGCAAAAACATTGTTTGATTCTTCATATATAGGGTTTCTACTTTGAATATAATGAAACAGAATTCATTTTTGGTTCCATAAAATTTTTGACTTTATGCCACTTATTTGGTAATTTTGCCCAGTGTGCATTGATGTATTACCATTGTTGTTGCATTGCCACTTGTAGTTGCAGCTCACACTAACACACACTCGCACTCACACTCACGCTGATTATACACCGCTATCTCATTTCAATTTACATATGTATGTATGTACCTCAAGCACGTGTGCTCCCTCGAGCGTATGTCTGCCTATTAGAGAAACTTAAAACAATTACAACAATAGCAATAAACATACAAATGAAAACTCTGCTTTCAACGGAAGTGCAAAAGAGTACAAACCTGAATCTACTGAGCGCGCTGCAGGACACGGACAACTGCAATGCATTTTGTATGTACATATGTAGTATATTTAATGAGAGCAGCAACAAGGGCCAGATGCGAAATATAAGAGTTTAAATAGCAGTTCGATATTGTAGGCTGTCATGTACTCCACATAAACGACAACTTCTAACAGGGCTAGCATTCCCAGCTTATGTAAACAGAAATTACTTCTCAATATGCCCACATGTGTGTGCGTCTTATACAGGAATGGCGTTGCCAATGTGAACGAAAACAGAAGAGCTTCAAAGGGTGCATGCTGAAATGTCTTATATTGCTTATTATACCCTGAGCCCATTGAAAATGGGGAATCAGAGTATAATGGTTTTGTTAAATGTATGTAACAGGCAGAAGGTAACCCCATAAAGTATATAGTATATTCTTCATCAGCATAAAAAAACAAGTAAGAAGGCTCTAGTCGAGACGGCTCGATTACGAGATACCCTGAACCCTGCAAAAAGAAAAGTGATACTCTTCTTCTTTACGCACTTATGTGCGCGCTTTTTATACCCTGCACCCATTGAAAATGGGAATTCAGGGTATAATGGTTTTGTTAAAATGGGCATAAAACAGGCAGAAGGATACGTCGCAAACCCCATAAAGTTTATATATTCTTGATCAGCATAAAAAATTAAGTTGATCTAGCCCTGTCCGTCTGTCCGTCCGTCTGAATGAACGTCAAGATTTCAGAAACTACAAAAGCTAGAGAGCTGAAATTTTACATGAATACTCGTATGTTAGTTACGCAGTACAAGTTTGTTTTGTTTTTTCGATAACTCATCCCATTTCCAAATTATCGATAGAAAATCGAAAATTCGTTTCCATTTTTTAGGGTTTTTGGGAAGGGTTCAGGGTATCTCGTAGTCGAGCCGTCTCGACTAGAGCCTTCTTACTTGTTTAATCTTAATAAATTATGTGAATCTATGGAAAATTGAATTGATTTAAATTTAATTCTTTTCTATATTTCCATTAAACAAGTAAACTGATAATATGATTACTATTTTAATGAATACTTGATAATCATTGAAAAACGATAGCTATTGAGCTGTCGCGCTAACTGCTGATGTTTATCAATAATACAAATGTATGTACGGCACTGAACTGTGTTGTTTTACATGGGAAATGCAACGCATAACAGTTTTGACAATTGTCAAAGAGGGAAAATATAAGAAATATGCCTGATCAAAAACGAAGTGCTGTCGTTCAAAATGATTTTGAAAACACTTTAAGACAAAATGCATTTTTACTGGGAATTTTCAAACACACACACACACATGCATGAATATGCATACTCATTTTGTAGGTCAGATTCTGATCAGAAACTGTTCTATTTCACTTTTTAGCAGAGCTCTGCGCGACCTAGAAGCCATTTGTGAGCGAAATAAATGAGCCAAGCAAGAGATGGGCGGGTGCATAAATTATTTGCACACACACACATACACGCGCGTAATATATATCAAAGAAGAGGAAGAAAACAACCAACTGTTAAAGAAAATGAAAATCTGCTGAAACGGAAGACAACGAACGCATAGCTCAGAGCGAACAGATGGGGCAGAAGATGCAGGGGCAGGTGGGGAATTGATGTTGTTTTTATACCCTGAATCTATTGAAAATGGGAATTCAGGGTATAATGGTGAAAATGTATGTGACAGGTAGAGGGAAACGTCGCAGACCCCATGAGGTATATATATTCTTGATCAGCACAAAAAAATAAGTTTATATAGCCCTGTCCGTCTGTCCGTCCGTCCGTATGAACGTCGAGATTTCGGAAACTTCAAAAGCAAGAGAGCTGAAATTTCACATTAATACTCGTATATTAGTTACGCAGTACGAGTTTATTATTTTTTTTTTTTTTTTTTATAACACATCCCATTTCCAAATATCCAAATATCGATAAGGAATCAAAAATTCGTTTTTACGTTTTTTGAGCGTTATGCTCACCGCTTGAGCTAGAGACTTCGAATTTATATATTTAGATAGATATTATGGATACGCAGAAAAATTGAAAATTGTAAAATCAACTTTTTTTTTGTGCTGATCAAGAATATAAATACTTTGAGGGGTCTGCGATGTCTCCTTCTGCCTTTTACATACATTTTCACAAAACCATTATACCCTGAATTCTTATTTTCAATGGGTTCAGGGTATAAACATTTGCATTTTATGTTAGTTTTATTGTTCCATCACAATGCTAAACAAGTAAGAAGGCTCTAGTTGAGACGGCTCGACTACGAGATACCCTAAACACTGCAAAAGAAAAACTAATACTCATCTTCTTTACGAACGTATAAGCGCGCGCTCTGCTAACCGCGCAATTGCTGCTTGGGGGTGGGTTGGGCTATTCTTTAAACGCTTCTAACTCAATTTCTAGATGGACGAGAGTAGATTAAGAGTATCTAAATGTATCTATTTGCAAAATTACATTCATGTGAAATTTGACTCTCTAGCTTTTGTAGTTTCCGAAATCTCGATGTCCATACGGACGGACGGACAGACGGACAGGGCTATATCAACTTTTTTTTTGTGTGTGAATATATATACCTCATGGGGTCTGCGACGTTTCCTTCTGCCTGTTACATACATTTTCACAAAACCATTATACCCTGAATTCCCATTTTCAATGTGTTCAGGGTATACAAATTAGGCCGTGAGATTTTTCTTGCCAGCACCTCAGACAATGGCAGCAGCAGCGGCAGCAGTGGCAGAAGATTTGTTTGACCCATTTAATCGCATGACATGTGCACAAAGCTGGGACGATGCCAGTGATCAAATGCAAATGGTTTTAGCTTTGGCATTGCTATTGCTGCGGCTATTGCTAATCTAATGCCACTGCCCGCCCGCCCAAGTAGAAGCCATGCCAAAGTAGATATATGAATATACATATGCATATATGGACATATACATATACATATACATATACATATACATATACATATACATATACATATATATACATATACATATACATATACATATACATATACATATACATATACATATACATATACATATACATATACATATACATATACATATACATATACATATACATATACATATACATATACATATACATATACATATACATATACATATACATATACAATATACATATACATATACATATATATATATATATATATATATATATATATATATATATATATATATATATATATATATATATATATATATATATATATATATATATATATATATATATACATATACAACTGTTGGCTAATTGTTCTGACCTCCTAATTTACTCAAGAAGAACTGAAGAACCGTTTCGTGGGTAGAAGCAGTTGCTTACTTAATGGCCGCTAAACTGCTTGGCTTCGGTAAGCGCGAACGCAAACTGTTCTAACGATGTGCGCGTAATTATGTACATATGTCTAACAGTTTACATTTTTCACTACATAGCTGCTGCTGCTGCTGACGTCAGAGTGCTGTAATAACCGTTACAATTAATGATGCCCAGCTCCAAAAAGCAACGAAAAAGAAGAAGCAGTAAAGAAGGCAGTTGCACAATATTGGCAGTTGCGCCGCCAGTCTAATCAGAAATATCAAAGTCTCGATCGATCGAATCACTTTCGCAGAAATGAAAGTGAGCCAATTAAATCGATGAGCTGCCGAAATTAATCAGACATGAAAACAGAGGTCGACAACTACAACAATGAAAGCATTCAAAATTATGATTAATTAATTAATGGTCATCTCACCTGCTCGTCTATGGGACAGCCGCGAGCGTCGAGCAGCTGCTGGGTCGACTCTCCCAGCCCGTCCAGGGCAGCGCAGTCGACGACGCGCACTCCAATCGTACCCGGCACAATGGCGCGCACAGTGAGGGTAGTGGCCATGCCCAGCTCCACGGAGCCGGAACCATTGGGACCGCCCAGCTCTAGCCAGATGCGCACGCGCGGCGTGTCCATGAGATGCGTCTGTACTGCGGCCGCTGATGCGGCAATGGCCAAGGCGCGCATCCGTGCATTGCTACAAGAGAGAAGGAAGGGCGAGAGGAGTAAATATGAGCAGTTGAGAATATGATTTCCAGTAGAGAATGGAGTTGTCTTATGCGCCTACCGATCTCGACCGTGCAACGGCAGCGGCATGCCCATGGCCTTCGTTGGCAGCTGGCAACGCACGGTGCGCAGGATGTCCGTGCTCTGGCGTAGCTTCTGCTCCATCTGGAGCATGATGCGCACGGTGTACTCCATGCCGCCATCCGGCAGTGGCTCGGCGCGCACACCACAGCCCGAGGTGGGCAGCCGCAAAGCGATGCGCTTGCCGTCCTGACCGCGCGACCGACACTCCAACGGAAAGTCCTTGGCGTAGAGCAGCCCGCGGAATGCCCGGTTCAGTGTGAGCTGCATATCCAGCAGCTCACGCGTGCAATTCACCTGCAGTGTTTGTATTTGCATAGAAGTGGCAGCGGTGGCGTCGGCTGGAGTGGCGGCTACAGCAGCGACAGGTGTTGCCACTGACAAGAGAAACACACCCAGTGCAATTGCCGTTCTGGCTGCCCAACTAGCATGACACACTAAATGCAATTGTCGATGCATCTGCCAGATAAGAGGGGAAAGCAGTTGCACTGGGTTTGGCTTCACTTGTGGCTTCAGCTGTGCCTGTGGCTGTGGTTGTGGTTGTGGCTGTGGCTGTGGCTGTGGCTGTGGCTGGCGACGCCGCCAGAACATGTTTCCGATTTTCCAATTTCCCGTTGCGCCCGACGCGGGCAACTGCAACCGCAAATGATGCCACTTGGTCGCGTTTGCCGTTGGCCAAACACACAACACCTGTATGTAGTAGTAGTTGCACCTGCCGGTTTATAGTTGTCGACTGCTGAGTGCTGAGTGCTTGCAGCTAATCCCCTCTTCTTCTAATTGACGCCGTCGCAAGAATCGCGTCCACCGACTTGACGATCAGGCCTAAGCAACTAAAAATGAAAATTTCTATGCATCACAAAGATGGTAAAGAGAAACAAATTTAAGCTAACACACACAAAAATTTCATTGAATGCAAATGTAGATGCGCAACTGTGGCCAATCGGCCAATTCGTAAATGGGTCAAGTTTGCATTCGAATCAAATCAAATCAAATCAAATCAAATAATATGCCAAGCGATTGCAGCAGCCACTAAATAAATACTTTAAAATAGCCAAATAAAAACCCAAGTCAACCTCAGCATCTATCAACATCAACATGAGCGCTTCAACATCCAACTTTGCGTAATCTTATTTTATTTTAGTTGTTCATCTTGTTTTGTTTACTTATTTATTTGCTGTGCCATATTATGATGCCCCTGCTGTTGCTGCTGATGTTATTGTAATCTTCACAATTAACTAGCCAAGTTTGAAAGTAAAAAAAATTCATATTTTGATAAAACGTTTTCAAGCCTTGACCAACACGGAAAGCACAGCACAGAAATCAAACTCAGAAATTTGTTAGGAAATTATCTATTCCTATCCTTTTTGCTTTGTATTTTACACTTTTGGAATCCTCAAATGTTCTTATATGTTTATAAAATAAATTTGATCAAGGGATTTCAATCACATTTTCATATAACAACAAAACTAAAAGAAATATTAATTTATTTACAAATTTTAAATTGCTTACACAATGTCACGCCAATTACAAAATTTGTGTATGAGCGATGCACAAAAACCGCAAGTTTAAACAAAAATACATATACAAATCAAATTATTTAAGTAACGGCAAATTACGCATGCGCGCGCTTCACACGACGAAAACAAAAAAAAAAAAGAAAAAAACAAAATACTCGGCTGGCAGCGGTAGCAGTTTAGCTCAGTCACAAACGCACGCTACCAAGTGTGCAAATCAAATAAGCCCCAAGCGGCAACGAATGCAGCGTGTATGTGATATTGGGAGGGGAAGAAGTTGGCTAACCGTGAAGTAAAGAAAAAGTTACGAAGAAGAAGTGTCCGCAACCGTTGACGGCGCGCAAGCTCAGTGATTTTGGCGCCAAACTTAAATATCGATAGTTAAGTGGCTAAGAGCTGCCAATCTGCGATAGTGCAATGCGAGATAGGTGAAAATATATCGATAACATCGGTATCTAGAAAACATATTTCAGCTTTGTTTAGCGTAGGTGTAATATTATATATATATTTATGTAGTGTTTATTATATTGACTATGTTCGTATTATTTGTTACAGTATTTATTACATAAATATATTTTATTTTTATTTTATTGAAACACGTTCAAAATTATGCAGTGGTTACTGTCATACGATACCAACTGACAACTATCGCATAAATCAATCTTCCGACCTCCACAACAAATAGACAAATGTCACACCAGTATTTTTTCATCACTAACCACAAATGCCACACGATAAATACAAGCGAAGCGGCTAAATAAATTAATAAAAAAAACTTTTAAAAAATTGTAAAAATAAAAAAAATTGAAATAGCAGTTCGATGAGTCTAAACATCGATATGTCAGAAATTATAGAATTTGTTTTACCAGTAAAATCGGAATACTCCCAACAAAATAATGACGGCGGTGGCGGCGACGACGATGATGCCGATGCCGACGGCAATCACTATGTTGTCCTGGATGCTATGGATGTGGGAAGAGATTTTAAAAATGAGGAATTTCTGCTCGTCAGTGATGACGGCACTGATGGCCAATTGCTAATCGACAATGTTCAACTACATCAACAGATGGTCAACTGTCCGGATCTCCTGCGGGAGCCAAAAGATGATCAATTCTACAATGCGCAGTATATGGGAGAGGAACAGCTACCTGATGATCTGGACGATCTGGTCGAAGAGGAAGAGGAAGAAGACGACGGATCAGTGCCAATGGAGCAATATGTACAGTATGAACAATACGGGGACGATATCCACATACAGGATCAGCAGAACTTTGGATGGAACTACGTGCAGTCGCCCTCACCCCTCTCAGAATCTGTGGCATTCAGATTGGAGTCGATGACGACGACGACCACGACTACAACAACGACGACGACGACGACGACGACGACGATGGCGACGACGACGACGATGGCGACGACGACGGCGATAGCGGCGACGACCACAACGACCACAGTACTATCCCCAGCTCCGAGCCGCAATAAATCGAAGGCAAATCCACAGAACTCGGTGCGAAACTATGTGGTATTGGACAACGATGCCTTAGACGAGATATCATACGCAATTGATGTGCAGGAAATGGAGGAGCCAGCACCACTGGCCAAGCCCAGTGAAAAGATGCTTGACCTGTTCAAGGGACCCCGCCGATACATGCTGTTCGACGAGCTGATTGCCACCATCGTGGACTTTGACGAGGACCGGACGCCCATTGTGGAGTTCTCCATGATTGGCAGCGCGTCCGACGAGAAGTTGCCGGTGGAGTGCGGAATCTGCCCGGACGTCATGCACAAGTCCAAGCTCTCTAAGCATCAGAAAACGCACATGGTGCCTGGGACCAATCGCTATGCTTGTATCTACTGCTCCGAGACCTATCGCGATTGCAAATACTTGGCTGGCCATGCCCGACGCCACATGGGCATCCGACCGTACGTGTGCGAGCCCTGCAAGCTGTACTTCTCTACTAAGCAGGACCTGCATGTGCACAATCAGCGACGGCACCTGAAGAAGGAGCACATCTGCGAGATGTGCGGCAAGACCTTCGCCCAGAACACTCAGCTGAAGCGGCACCGGGAGGCGACGCACGAGAAGAAGCGGCGGTTCCAGTGCCAGCACTGCCAGAAGGCCTATTACAAGAACTTCTCGTTGCAGGAGCACATACGCAACGTACACATGGGTAAGCGGCGGATGCTCAAATGCCCTTTCTGCGGCATGCAGTGCCGGGATGCGCATAAGATGGCACGGCATCGCAAGGAGATGCATCTGAACCAGGACACGTATGTGTGTCATCTGTGCCAGGAGGAGTTTACCGACATAAACTACTTCGATGCTCACAAACGCTCCATACAGTGCCGCAGCAATACCCGGCGACTCGTCAACGAGGTCGAGGGTCGAAGAATCGATGATGACGATATTATGGACGATTGCACCGAGTTGGCAGGCATGCTGGAGGAGGAATATGATGAGGATGCTGGTCTGCTCGTTGAATCCACTGATGCAAATGGCACTGATGACGTTGACGGCATCATTGGCGATGCTGATGCCGATGAGGATCAGCCACGCGACGACGAAGCCATCTACGAAGCGGTCAATGGCAGCTTCCTCCACGATGAGGTGGAAGACGAACAGCAATATGCACAACAGTATGATCCAAGTAGCTACGATGATGATGGCCTACTGGTCGAGCAGGTGCTCGACGATGAGGAAGATCACTCTGAGGAGATTCTCAACGATGACGAGGAGTACTTGGATCCAACTATCGATCAGACGCAACAGCAGCACCAGCAACAGGTCGGTCACGAGTACAACGAGGACGAGTTAATTTATGAAATCACTTTGGAGACTGAGGACAACTGAGTCTGAGCTTGTGCTTGCCAGCCAGACCAATACCTCGTACTCCTCGTGGAGCCCGATCCTTGGGAGAGAAATTGTAAATACAATGAAAAATTATATATATATATATATATATATATATATATATATATATATATATGTGTGTGTGTGTGTGCGTGCGTACTTTTAAAAATTCCACAACTAAGATTGTGCATTATGATTCAATAAAGCTGATTAATAGCAACTTTTCCAAAAATTTAAAATATATATACAATTTGGGAGAGCGTGCGAAAGAAATTTGCCGAAATAATGCGGAGGGCAAATGCAACCCAGGGTACGCAGAGGTGTATTTGTTGCAGCCATCAAACATCAGACTCGATTGTGATTGATTGTCGATTGTTGTGGCAGTTAATGTTGCTTTAGATACTTCATATTTATATTTTCAGATTATGTATTGCATATATATATGTACGTACATACATATATACATACGTACAACGAATATGGAAATATGTAATGGGGATGACATCAACATTCATTAAAATGTGGCTTTTGGGCGTGCCGAGTGAGCGAGACAGCATGCGCCGCAAACTGTTTCCATTCTAATCGGTATCGAACAAACGGTCACCCTAATTGCAGAAAGTGGCATCAAACGAACGCAAAAAGACTCAAATTTTACTTTGCAGTTTATATAAAACTTTCTTGCATATGCGTATTAATATGTTTATCAGAATATATAGACTTGGAAAACTGATTAGAAGTAACAATAAGGTTACGTGGCAACCATATCGATCAAGCCCCCATCGTAGCAGCCGTCCCAAGCAACCATTCAGGTTTGAAAACATTTGCTTTGAATTCAATTGAATTTTGATTTTCCAACAGTAACAGTAATATCAGCAGATATCTGCCCAAATTCATTTGCCCAGTACACACGTACTAGTAAATATATATCTGTATTTAGAACATGGATAACGACAACAAGGACGAAGAGGACGTCGATCAAGAGAATGCGCACACAGACGTGGATGGCGATGCGGATGGCGAAGATGAGGTGGCATTGGAGCCGGATGCAGGGGAGCCCGCTCTGGTTGACAGCTGGGAATCCTTTCAGGCACACATCGATTCACTAGTGGTCAATGAGAAGTGCGATAAGCCGATCCGCTTGCTGGATGAGCGTAGGCAAAATATTGTCCAGCGCGTGCGTCAGATCCAGCGGGACACGCCAAAAGGATTCGCAGAGCGAGCCATGACCCAGATGAATAAAATCGATCAGCAGCTAGAGATGTCGAGCACCCGACTGGGTCAGCTGGTACGCTTTGGCAACGAGCTGGTGACCAATATCCGCGTGGCAAATGAGCGACGCGAGTTAAATCGTCGCATTTACGAAGCCTCGCAACAGAAGGATATAAAAAGGATGCTCGATAGTGAGAATATCGAAGCGATGGCTAAGTTTGATAATATCAAGGCACGCTGGACCGAGCTGAACGAGATTAACGAGCCGATGCTGCTATGGGACAAGATCGATGAGCAGAAGAAGCGCATCGGGGCGATAATGGACCGCAAGGATCAAATGATAGCAGCCTGCCAGCAGGAGATCGATCGCATGAACACCAAATACGAATTCGACAGACAGCGCCAGGCGGCGGATCTCTGCTGCCTGGTCGAGCGCATCGATAATCAGGTAGAGACGCTCAAAGAGTCGTACAAGCATCATCTAGAACTGCTGCGCAACACCGTCGAGGACGAGCGCCACGCCTTCTCGCTGACAGCCGACGAAAAGTGGCGCACCTTTTTCAACGCTCTGAACACTAACTTCGAGGAGAAGTCGAAGCTGGTTCGCGTGCGCGAGCAGTTTTACACTCTGCAGCTACAGCTGCTGCAAGACTCTCAGGATGAGCTGACCAAGCAGACGCGCGTGCGCCTGGAGAAGGAGTGCGAGCGCCTGGAGCTGGAGCTGCGCCGCACGCGCGACAACGTGCTAATGAACTCCGAGAAGCTAGACTACAACTACCAGGTGCTGCAGCGACGCAATGACGAGAACACAATCATCACGAATCAGCAGAAGCGTCGAGTGGCGCGCCTCTATGAGACGGTGGCCCGCACAAGGCGCAACTACAAGCAAGTTTTCCACAGCGGCCGCCGCACCATCCTGAAGCTGACCACGGAGATCCAGCAGCTGCACGGCAGCATCAGTGAAATGGAGGCCAAGGCCATGCACACACGCAACATCAACCGGGAAAAGTTCAATCGCGTGTGGAACATCAACTACGATGAGATCACCGGACTACTGACGCGCATCTTCGAGATCGACCGCATACTTCACGAGCAGCAGCTGGTGATGCCGTGGAAGCGGCCTAACATCCACATCGAGAACATCAATAAGCCGGTGCATAAACGTCCCATCAACGCCATGGATCGCATAGAGCGTCGATTTGGCAAGCTGCCCAAACAGTACGGCGGCTCCGGCTATGAGACCACCGAGGACGAGGAGAAGCATCGCGGACCCACCAAGGAGCTGCCGCCCGAGTCGGCACGCCTCATGCGCAATATACTGCGCAAGCTGGCCGACCGCGGCGGCTTCCTGATCGAAGAGCGCTTGCTGAAAATACTCAAGCCCTACACGGAGAAGGAACAGACAATGGTGCGCATTGACAACATATTTGCGGCACTGCGCATACGCAACCTGGATCACGTGCTGGAGCTGACCAAGGTTTTTGAGCCGTACACATACTGCCCCACCTGTCAGCCAGCGGGTCTCAGTCCCACGAAGTGTGCGGAGGTGTTTCTGAAGGACCAGAAGGAATCACGCTCGCTCAAGCTGGGCGATGTCAACAATCCGGATCAGGCACTGCTAAAGGGTCGCCACGATAATAAGTCATTTCTGGTCAAGGGTCACGGCAACAAGGAAACGTGCCCGAACCATTATCTGGTCATGGAGCCAGCGCTCGTGCTGCACGCCATGAATCTGTTCACCAAGCAAAAGCACAAACAAATATATGGCAGCTCCTCGGAGAGCAGTTTGGAGGCGGAGCTAATTCGATTCAATGACAAGGAAATCCAGGCCTTTTGGCGCCAGTTTACCAACATATTTCCCGATTCAAAGACCCATCTCTGGAAGACACTGGAGCACGGACTCAACCACTATGTCGAGGTGCTCAAGATGCGTGTCCAGTACGATGCCGAGGTAGTCTTCCTGCGTCGCCAGAATCGAGAGTTGCGCCATCTGCTGCAGAAGTTCAAGGTCTAGCCAAGGTGTCCCTGATGTCTACTATGTATTAATGTATTTTATCTTTTTGCCAAATCGGCCATAAAATTCGGTTGTATGAAAAAAGAAAATCAAACTGGTTGTTTCCACTTACGCCAAAAATATGGCATCCTTCCCAAAAAGAAATAATGCAAAAATGAATATTCATGTGAGCGTTTTGTGAAAATGTATGTAACAGACAGAAGGAGACGTTGCAGACCCTACAAAGTATATATATTCTTGATCAGCATACAAAAATAAGTTGATCTAGCCTTGTCCGTCTGTTCGTCCGTCCGTCCGTCTGACCATCCGTATGAACGTCGAGATTTCGGAAACTACAAAAGCTAAACACTCGTATGTTAGTTATGCAGTACAAGTTTATTTTGTTTTTTCGATAATTCATCCCATTTCCAAATTATCGATAAGAAATCGAAAATTCGTTTACATTTTTAAGGTTTTTTGGGCATAACTTCTACACCGTTTTAGCTAGAGACTTCAAATTTGTTTATTTAGATAGATATTATGGATACGCAGATTATGTAATTTAGATTTTGGATGCCACGCCCCTCTCGCAACCAATATGAAAAAAATGCATTTCAAATACTAGAGACTTGCAATTCGGCAAATAGACACATTTTGATGCTCTTAATATGTTCTGAAAATTTCATGAAGATCGTCTATCTAGAAATGGAGGTTTAAGCGTCCAAAGTTCAGCCCAACCCAACCCCAAGCCACGACAGCAACTGCGCAGTTAGCAGAGCGCGCGCTCATAAGTGCGTAAAGAAGAAGAGTATCACTTTTTTTGCAGGGTTCAGGGTATCTCGTAGTCGAGCCGTCTCCACTAGAGCCTTCTTACTTGTTTACGATTAGGATATAGGAACTTGTATTTAACCCAGTTGTTCGATTATATGAACTAGTTTGATAGTTTGGTGTTTGATAACTCTTTAAATGTGATTGGTGAACAAGAACAAGATGCCGAAAGTTTATAAGCAAAGTTTTCGTGATGCCAGGCTGCAAGATGACGAGTTCAAGCAATGGATTCGTAAGGATTGCACTGATCAAACACGAGCTTATTGTGCGTATTCAAATCAACTATTAACGTAAAGCTTTATGATATCCGCCACCACAGTGCGTCAAAAAAAACATGTGACTGTGATGGGCGCATGTACCCAAAAGAATAAGTTGGTAGTGCGAAGTACGCTACTGAATGTGAAGCTGAGGAACTGGAAAATATTGTAAGTATTACTTAGTTATTATTTAGTTTCACTTTTTAGTTTTTTAGTTTCAATTTTTAATAAGCTGTTTCTAATTTGTATTTGTTTGAAAATATATATGTATATTTGTTAAATATAAAAATTTTAATGGTTTAGCAATTTTTTTTGGCAATTTTCACAACATTTTTAGCCACGTTTTTTCCAAATCTAGCAATTTTTGCTTAAGAGATTCTGGCAGCACTGTTCTGGTGCGTGAAAAAAGTTTGTTCTATTTGACCAGTCTACATATGTACAGTGGCTCACAGCTTATTTCGTGCAGTGGTATAGTAAAACTTTAAAGACGCATTCCCGCTAAACCAGTAAAGATATCCAACAAATTAAATGAGGTCTTATTTATTAGTCATCATATTCTAAGAAATAACATTTAAAACTAAAGAAAACTAACATGATTCTATCGAGTTTACCAATTTTTGGGTGACTTCGCTGGCAATTTTTTGCCATTATTCCAAAAAGGTCATTTTCAGGTAATTATACTTTGTTCCCAAATGGAAAAAAGTATATTGGGTTTATGCAATATCCGTCTTGCTGTCCGTCCGTCTGTCCGTATGAACGCAATATTTTTCGGCGCTATTAGAGCTAGAGACTTGAAATTTTAAACATATACTCATATATGCTCCCGAATTATAAATTGTTAAAATTTTCCCGATCCGCCCACTAGGGGCGTGGCAAATCGGAAAACTCTTCCGCCCATAGGCAAGTTATTAACAAGATTTGGGGACGTGGCAAATCGGACCTGAATTTGTATAACCTGAACCCATTGAAAATGAGAAATCAGGGTATAATGGTTTTGTTAAATGTATGTAACAGGCAGAAGGAGACGTCGCAGACCCCATAAAGTATATATATTCTTGATCAGCAGAAAAAAATAAATTGATTGAGCCCTGTCCGTCTGTCCGTCCGTCCGTCCGTCTGTCCGTCTGTCCGTCTGTCCGTCTGTCCGTCTGTCCGTCTGTCCGTCCGTCCGTCCGTATGAACGTCGAGATTTCGGAAACTACAAAAGCTGAAATTTTACATGAATACTCGTATGTTAGCTACGCGGTTGTTTTGTTTTTTCGATAACTCATCACATTTCCAAATTATCGATAAAAAATCGAAAATTCGTTTACATTTTTTTTTGTTTTTTGGGCGTAACTTCTACACCGTTTTAGCTAGAGACTACAAATTAATATATTTAGATAGATATTATGATTACACAGAGTTTGTAATTTTTAGATTTTAAATGCCACGCCCCCTTCGCCCCCAATTTGAAACAAACGCATTTCAAATACTAGAGACTTGCAATTTCGCATATAGATGCATTTTGATACTCTTAATCTACTCTGAAAATTTCATGACGATCGTTCATCTAGAAATGGAGTTATGAGCGTCCAAAGTTCAGCCCAACCACTAACCATACAACACATAGACTGGACAACTAGAACAAACTTTTTTCACGCACTAAAATATGAGCGAATTGCCGCACAACTTCGTATTTGTTCGGTTCGGGCAATTCGAGCTCGGGCAGTCAAAATTTGAAACGACAAAGTCATTGCGCTGCCAGCGGTCGACCGGGATGGTCATATTTTCATATGAGCATTTTCTATGCACTATTTTACTTTACTCTCCCTCTCTCTTTTTTCTTTCTCTATCTCACTCTATTCCAGTTGCCCACAAAAATTGAAATTTGTTCGCGAGTGGCGATTCGCGACGATCCCGTCTGCCATTCTTAGTAAGAGTATGCCGAACTCTTAAACGGCTTTGCCATGCTCATGCAAAACTTTAGTGTTTTCGTAAAGATTTTTGGGAAGGGTATGAAAGCGCTGATGTGCATAAGCATTACTTTTTCGCGATGAGCATGCACACACACATTTACTGTGTCTTGCCACATGTATGAGCATTTATGTGACTGTGTGCGAAACTTTTTTGACATCGTGCATAAACGAAAAGAACTCTTGACACCGGGCTAAAAACTGTTAACCTGATGACGCGATTTTAGTTACACATTTTTGGTAGCTTGCCACAAAAACATTCATTAAAAATTATTCCGTATTGCTACAAAAGCCATTATTACTTCATTTTAAAGAGAATTGAATGTAGAATAATATAAAAAAAAATTAAGGCTCGAGCTCTGATGGTTTAGATTTTATTGAGCATTGACGGTGAATGTAAGGAGGGGCGCTAACCTAACGACGCGCAGTGTATATGCATGCATAGAAAAACTGCTTACCTTGCAGCGTGGCAAATAGAAAAAGTTGTTTTTTTTTTTTGCTTAAATGCACAATTCGTATGAGTATGTTTATAAAATATTATCAATTGGCAGCAAGCATTTTATAATAAATATAAAACTTAAACAAAATTAAAAAATAATAATTTTTGAAAAAAAGTTTTCTGCGGGACTCGATCCCACGCAACTAAGTGTAGCTTGCACAGCTCCACCAGCGCCACTGCCTTAAAATAAACTCCGTTAACTAAAACCAAATAAGACATTGCTAGAGCGTCTCTGACAAAACTAAAGTAACGATCGAAAAATTCCCAATTCAGTTCTTAGAATATTCTGGCATGCAAACTTTTGTATGCATACATAGAAAATTGTGTAAATCTGTATGTATGTATACGAAAAAAGTTTGTTGCTTGCCATGTACGTTTGCTAATTGCCGAAATACATATTTTGATAATTAAATGTTTATTAAATAAATAAGATGCACCTATGGGAACAAAGTATTTCGCAGTTAGTTGCGCCTATCTGCAACGTTCTTACTTGTTTTTATTAGATTTTGACCTTTTCCGGATGGCCTTGTCCAATATTGCCCACAAAATTTTCAGTAACGTTTATGTCGGGGGCCTGGGCTTAGGGATTGACCACATGGGGACAGTTCCAGATCAACCAGGACTGGGTAATCCCGATTCATGCTTTGGATGACTACCCTGATAAAATCGGAATCGCCCCTCTAGACCCAGTTTTTCGGCACCTTGGAGCAAATTGTCCTTAAAAAGGGATAGGTACATATTATTGTCCATATTGTCTTCTATGAAAACTAAGTTTCCAACTCCCGAAGATGCCATACAGGCCCAAACCATGGCACTGCCACCGCCATGTTTCATTGTTGGTTTTAGTCTTTTGGTTAGAGTCTTTTAACAGTGGGTTAGTGGCATAAACTACAGAGTCTTTTATCAGTGAAAAATACTTAAGCGGCCTCTCGCTCGATCACACAATAACTTATGGGCTGCTGGCTGACATGCATGATAAATACAGAAGTGTACTCGATCTAGCGTTAATGGTAGAGAGAGAGAGAGAGAGAGATGTGTTTCAATTGTATTGCTAGCTCGCTTTAGATCGTGCTGCCTGTCGACCGGTCAGCAATACACGCAGTTGCACTGAAAGCAGACCTAATTGAATTTGGGTGGTTGGATGGACTACTTCAATGTCACCTCTACTCCAACTATTGCATTATATGCACATAGAATAGATTAAGTCTAGTTTTTCATGCAATATAACTCAAGTCTAAGTTACACTTTGTTATTATACCCTGAACCCATTATGGGGTCTGCGACGTCTCCTTCTGCCTGTTACATACATTTTCACAAAACCACAGGAATTCAGGGTATAGAATTCCTATTTTCAATGAGTTCAGGGTATAAAAAGCTATGACGGATATATCTACGCTCATTGGGGGAGTGGCAAATCGGGAAAGATGTATCTTCTACACCTTTAAAATTAAAACGGTGAAATTTGGCATGTGAGTTAATGTTATGATTCTATGAAGATCGATCAAAAAGTTATATGTCTATGTTCATTGGGGGCGTGGCAAATCGGACCTGAACATATCGTGATTTTTTAAATTGTGCATATTTTGTACACTATTAGCACTAGACACTTGAAATTTGGCATGTATACTCGTGTTGACAACCCAAGATCAATAAGCTATAGTAGATGTATCTACGTTCACAAAAGTCCGCAAAAGTTTAATTCTCCTACAGCTTTAGAGCTAGAAGCTTCAAAATTGAATGGTTCAGTTACTAATGGCCTCCTCTGTCGATAACCCAAAAATAATTTTCAGCCTCTTTGGAGGCGTGGCATATCGAAAAATATCCTGTAATGTTCGCATTTTTTGAGTGTAAGCAACTCATCAACTTATTTTTTTGTGCTGTTCAAAAATATACATATTTACTTTGTGAGGTCTGCAACGTCTCCTTCCGCCTGTTATTGATACAAGAGCATGACTTATATATATATATATATATATATATATATATATATATATATGTGTGTGTGTGTGTGTGTGTGTGTGTGTGTGATCTTAGTGTGTGCTTGTTTGTATGTATGTATATATTTGATGATATTATCCATGTCCAAAGTTCTTATACATATGTGTGTATGTATGTATGTACATATATGCATAGTGGTATCTGCGACCGTGAATACATGTCGATAAAGTTCTGATTAGTCGGAGGAGTTGCGGGAGGGTGCTGAAGGCCTGTATTACCAATATTATTTATAAACTACAATGTATATATTCGCACAGTTATTCATGAGGGCGTACAGTGAGTGCCAGCCAGGTACGACTTCTCGTTTAATGTTTAAATTGCAAACAAACAACAACAGTTGCATTCACATTCCGGCCCTTTGTAGTTGTTGCTTTATTGCTTCGCTGGGAGTAATACGATAAAAATTAAATAATATAATAGAAACAAGTCAGAAAGCTCTAGTCGAGACTGCTCGACTACGAGATCCCCTGAACTCCTCTTCGAACGAATAATATTCCAAGAATTTTTCGATTCGTTTCTGCAAGCGTAACAAACTATACATGCACATAGGCACACACAGCCAAACGCTGATATACGATTGTAGACATCTATGTATGTGTGTAGGCACTGCAGGCGTCTTGCTGTCTCTCTTGCTCTGCCAACTGGATTTTACTACGAGAACTTATTTAATTAATAATTCTGTTTCTAGACGGACAATCGTCATCAAATTTTCAAATTTTGATCATGACGTTCAAAAATACAAACAGGCAGATATCGACATGGCTATATCAACTTTTCTCGCCACCCTGATCAATAATATATAATCTTTATGAGGTCTGCCACGCCTCCTTCTGCCTGTTACATACATATTCACAAAACAATTATACTATGATACTATAATCTTCATGAAACTTTCTGAATAGCATCCAAATGTGTATATTTGCCAAAGTCTCTAGTATTTGAAATGCGTTTTTTTTTTGCATATTGCAGGCGAGGGGGCGTGGCATCTAAAATCTAAAAATTACCTGAGTTCGAATCCCTTTGGAAACTTTTTATTTATTAATCGAAAACTTATAAATTTTATTTTTTAAATTCATTAATACTATTAAATGTATGTTAAAATGCTTTTTGCCATCTTAGCAATTGCTACTAAGCTATTATATGCATGAATTATGCAGTTGGCCACAACAAACTTCTTTGCCGATTTGCCACGCCCCCAGTGGGCGTAGACGCATAATTTTTTGCAGGTTCTTAGAAAGGGCCGAGGCTAACATGCCTGCAAAATTTGGTTGCTTACATTCCAAAAATGCGAAAATGACAGGGTACAAAGAGGCTGAAAAATTATTTTTGGGTCATCGTTAGAGGAGGACATTAGTAGCTCCACCATCCAAATTTCAAGCTTCTAGCACTAAAACTGTAGGATATATAAACTTTTGCGGTTTACCACGCCCCCTGTGGGCGTAGATATATCTACTATAGCTTATTGGTCTTGGGCTGTCAACCCGAGTATACATGCAAAATTTCAAGTCTCTAGTGTCAATAGTGTTCAAAATATAGCACAATTTGAAAAATCACTATATATTCAGGTCCGATTTGCCACGCCCCCAATGGGCGTAGACATATAACTTTTTGATCGATCTTCTTAGAATCATAACATTAACTCACATGCAAAATTTCAGCGTTCTAGTTTTAGCGGTGTAGAGGATACGCTTTTCCTGATTTGCCACCCCCCCCCCCCCAATGGGCGTAGATATATCCGCCATAGCTTTTTGAACTTGGGTTGTCACCCCGAGTATACATTCCAAATTGCAACTCTCTAGCTCATCATCTAGTATGATAACTTGACTATGGGCGGAAGAGTTTTCCGATTTGCCACGCCCCTAGTGGGCGGATCTGGAAAATTTTAACACTTTATAATTCGGGAGCATATATGAGTATATGTTTAAAATTTCAAGTCTCTAGCTCTAATAGCGCCGAAAAATATTGCGTTCATACGGACAGACGGACGGACGGACAGACGGACAGACGGACGGACGGACAGGAAGACGGACATTGCACAAACCCAATATAATTTTTTCCCTTCGGGAACAAAGTATAAAAAGAAGCGGCAGTCGGAGCCGGTACGGCGCTAATGTTCAAATAGAAGCGGCAACAAGTTGTACTTGTTTACTGCGATGCCCTTCATTCATTGTATTGTATTGTATTGTATTATTGTTGAAACAGTTAAAGGTAATCTTATCGGGTCTAAAGACATAACGTAATAGGAAGCGACGCTCGATGCTTGACGGGTCGAGCAGCTCAGTGGGCAGCCCACTTAGTAAACATGCGACAGCCGGAACAGAAGTTGGACCGAGACCTGGAGCCAGACGACAGTTACGACTCCTGCCTGACCGACGATGTTCAGTTGTTCGGTCAACTAGATGAACTGAAAGCCAGCAGCGAGCTGGTGCTGTTGCCCTCAGCAGCCGAGCTGGACCTGATGCAGCTGGTTGGTGGCGCTAGCGATTCTCCATTGCGTCCAACTCTCACATATTGCGGCTTTTTGCAGACGCAGCCGCAGTCTCACTCACAGTCGCAGTTGCTGATGTTCAAGCGGAAGTCGAAATGTGCCACATCCACTAAGCTGCAGGCGAACATTTGTGATCACTGCGAGCGCAACTTCAGCGATGCCAACGATCTGCGCATCCATCGGACGACGCACACGGATGAGCGGCCGCACGTTGTGAAGTGTGCGGCAAGGGATTCCGCCAGCTAAACAAGCTGCGCATCCACTCCGTGACGCACACGGACAAGCGGCCGTACGAGTGCGACATATGTGGCAAGGGATTTCGCTTCGCTAACTACATGGCGGTGCACCGGAGACTGCACACGGGCGAGAAGCCCTACAGCTGCAGCGAGCCGAGTTGCGGCATGTCCTTTCACTCTATACACGCGCGACGCATGCACATGAAGCTGCAGCATGCCAACAGCAGTGGCAAGAGCACTGAGGATCAAAGGGAGGAGGATCATGTCGATTCACCAGCATCGCTAAGCTTCACCTGTCCCATTTGCGCACGCGTGCTAAGCGACCAATGCTATTTGAATACGCATTTGAAGCGTCATTATAACCAGCGGGATTTCGCCTGCCTGCATTCGGGCTGTGGCAAGCGCTTCTTTAGCTCCTCGGAGCTGAACCATCATCAGATTGCGCACACGCGACTTCGCCCATTTCGATGCTCAGTGTGCGGCTCTTGCTTTCTGCGCAAATCGAATTATAATCAACATATGAATATTCACTGCGATTGAATGTTTTGAAATATATGTAAGGTTTATTTTAATATATGATTTATTATACATAGAATTATTGTTTGTTTTGTTTGAATGGTTTCGGGGTTGTTTGCATTTGTTCTGTTTTAAATGTATGTATGTATTATTCTTTCTATCTTCTTTCATGTATATATATATATATATATATATATATATATATATATATATATATATATTCAGCGTCAGTTGACTTTCCTTTTTATTTTGTATTTTCTCTCATGTTTTTGTCTTAGTTGATCTTAAATATAACATTTCTTTTAGCAAAAATATGCATACATATACATACATATCTACGTACATATATATGTATGTACGTATCAACTAATGAAAGCAAACCTAATCCTACATATGTATGTATGTATGTATGTATGTCTGGCCACACTGACACACTCATTGCTCTCTCTCCCTCTTCCACACTTTTTGCCAATCTTTCCGAGAGCAGCTTAAACAGCAACAAAATGCAGCATTAATTCGAAAATTATTTTTACATTATTTGCATTTTTGTACTGTAACTAACCTTTACTTTGAAAGAAAAAGTAGCATTTGCAGTAAAAAAAAAAAATAAAATAATAATAATAATAAAAAAAACAACAACTTAAAAACAAATTTAGTTTTGTAAGATAATTTCAACATACACACATATCATGAAACCTTCCAAGCTACATACTGTAACAAAATCCAGCTTACAATTGTTATTCAACTCGCTTTTCGTATTGTAAAATTGATAATATGTATAAATTCAATTTGTTTTTTGTTTTTTTTTTTTTCTATTTAGCTATGCACATTTATTTTGTTCCGCATAATTTTTTTACTTTCTTGTTTGCTTTCTTTTCACAACTAAAATGAAAAAAAAAAAACCCCACTTTCTTGCGTTGTTTCTAGACTTGTGGTACATATTAATCGAATGGTTAGAATAAAATTCAATATGACAAATTTTTAATGCTCTTTATGTATTATACATATACATTTTTATTTCTGTCTGTATGTGTGTGTGTGTGTGTGTAAGTTTTAAACTTGAAAATCCTAGTGTCCGCTGTTTACTTTTTCACTTGCTTTGTCCAATCTTAGAAAACAGTTTTCCAAATCACCGTTTTTTTTTGTTTTTTTTTTTCAAACAAAAAGAATTTTGAATCTCTCGCTTTGTCGGTGATACTCGTTGTTTACCAACACTGTTAAACAGGATCATACAATATTGTTCTCTCTTTAAGTTTTTAGTTTATATCTTCATCGCTTTGCCTTCACTATGTCTAGAAACTGTGTAAAAAATGTGATTTTCTTTTTTAAAACTTAGAGCCGCACATCGTTAACGAAAAATTATGCTTCGTGCCTCATCGTCTCGTCTGATCTCGACCCTCTCTGCCGGTACCTACACACTAAAATCCTAAGCTTGTAACGAAAAAAAATACATGATCTGAATTTGTGTATATGTAGATAGAATATAGAAGTTCTCTTTCGACTGCATGAGCCACACATTATGTATTGAAAAGATGATCTTTTACTCTGTTCCCCAAGGAGTAAAAACTTTCGATATTGGCTTCTGTCGACACTACTATTTCTATATGTTCAGTTAAGGTACAAGTATTATGATTTTCAATTCTTAAGGAAAATTAATATGGACTTAAAATGCAACTATGTGCATGCTAAATATAGATATACATATAAATATATTTTGGCATTGTCCATTTTGCTGTTGTCGGGAACAGAGTATCTGGCAATCGGTAGCTACCGACTGTTTTTTTTTCATTTGTGTCTCTTTTACGATCATTTATTGTTCTCCCTTTGCATGTACATAAATCGAAGAGCTTTTTTCTTTTTTGAATAAGTTGCCACACTTAGGACATGGAGCTGCAGGGCAAACGAGGCGATCCCATTTGGGTGAGCACGCGATCAAGCCATTGGAGGGGCCCATTCAAATGTAGCTCGATCCAGCAGGGTGTTGAGGTGACCGTCTGCCGACGATACTCGGCACCCCAGCCCTTGACGAAAGACATGCGAATTGTGCACATGCGTGTTAGCTGATATACGGCCTCGAATCCCTGCGACACCGACTGGGATAGCAAAGCGGCAAACTCTTGGTTATTGAAGATCTTTAGATTGCAGCCGGGTGGTATTTTGCAGACAGTTGCCGGATGCCAGCCGTAACGCTGATTACAATTTGGACTCTGAACGAATATTGATGAATCGCTCAGGCATTCGGCAAAGACCTCGCCGCCAATGTAGTAGAGGCGAACGCCTTTGCCAATATGGCGACGCGTTTGCTCAACGACCTCGTTGCGATTAACGTTCGAGAGTAGGCCCAAGCAAAAGCGTTCCGAGTTGGATGGATCAGTGAAGCCGTCCACCGTTATTGATGGCTGGGAGGCGTGAAAGGTTTCGCCCACTCGTGTATTTAGCTCATAGTAGGATATGGAGCACCAGAAGGCCGGCTCATGGTACATCACTGGTGCAGCGTCGGCGGGTGGTGTTAGCCGCGACATATTCATATTATCATTGGGATCAATAGGATCGCCATCCTCGCTCATATAGCCCGGCGGTGGGGTGCCCGTGTTGGGTATGCTGCTGCCCACACTGAGTACGCTAGATTGTGAGTCCATGTTGCAGCTGCCCGGCGGTAAATTCTGTCCGACTCCTATCACGCTGCCAAAGGATAGCGGAGAGTGTTGCTGCTGCTGTTGCTGTTGCTGATAGCCACTGGCTCCAGTTGTTGTCGAGTTGATAGTTGTATTGCTGCTGCTGTTGCTGCTGCTGCCACCCAATTCCATATACTGTGGCGGACTAAGTGAGGCACTGCGTATTATTGCAGCATTGTATTCCGTATTATTTGGTATCTGATGGGTGTGATTGTCCAATGGGTAGTCGACTATGGAGTCGGGAGGCGTTGGCAGCGACTTGGGCACCAATATTGACAGCTCGATCTTCTTATAGTGATATGGGTTGATGCAGATGTCGTCTTTTCGCAAATGGAAAGCGTACTCGCAGTGCTCAAGCGGCTTTAGTTCATTCTGCGACTGTAAATCGGGCCAGCGCCACAATCGGCAATAGATGACGTGCGGTAAACCCTTGCGTAGGCTCTCGCCAGTGGCAGCGGGTTTGCTGCGCGGCACAGTTACACACCGGGTGTTACAGTTCTGTGTGGAAATGGCTCGTTCTAGTTCCTCAATCTGTGAATTCTTTTTGATCTTTTTCACCAGATTCCGTACGGCCTTCTCAGACCACTTGCCCTCGACACTATTGTCCTCGTTGCCCTTTTTGAGTGCTAACAAACGTTTAACTACTTGCGGAGTGAATGACAACATCTCACGAACAGTGGACACTCAACCGCGCCCCCTCCCCCGCACACGCGTATAACACTCAAAGCCGGCTTAACGCTGAATACGCACACCTGCCACCCCCTGTCTTAGGTTCCAGCAGCTGCCTTTTATTCCAGTTCCAGTTCTCTCTTAAGTCTGCTCCTTTTGTTATCGCTGCACTCTTTACGGGTGGCAATTGATAATTCCAGCAATTAAGGTTTCTCAACACTCGTAATTTGCTAATGTCTGACGTTTTGATTTGTTGTTCTGGATTCTTTGGAGCGTCTGTTGTTGTTATGCTGGTTGTTGTCAGCGTTTCTAAAAAAAATATATATAGCAATTAGTTTTCTTTCTCTCTCTCTCTCTCTCTCTTTCTCTTCGCATCTATGCGAATGTATGTATTATGTATATACATATGTATGTATACTGAGTATTTGATTGCTGCTAAAATAATTAAAACATGATAATTTGCATGCATGTGTGTATGCGTACGTACGTATGTGTGTGCGATTTCGTCTTCTATGATTTCCCCACATTAAAGTTGATAAAAAGAAAAAATAAATCATGACTCTACATATGATGAGTCTATTTGATCATGTCTGTGATAATTACGCATCTGTTCGAGTATGTCTAAAAGTCAAAGCTGTAGCTGTAGCTGTTACTATATGCATATGTATATACATACATATGTGTACACATGCAAGGGGTGTACTCGTGTTTAATCAATCTGACAATTCCTGTTTATTTTTTGTCAATACCTACAGCAGCTGACAACGATGTAGCTGCGCGAGATACATACATAGGTGCCTGCCTGAGGTGTTTGTAAAGCTCTGTGCAAAGCACTTCATGGGGGCGTTTTATGCCAAGGTCACTTGTCTGCAAAGGCAGACGCACCTACAATGAGTAAACACGCACGTATGCATGCAAATACACATACTTATGTATGTGTATAGGTACATAGCTTAAAGCCCGACATAAAATACTAAATATCCTTATGACAAATGATATATTTCATCCATTGGTTAATTACACCTCTCAATCTATAAACATATACATTCGAGTATATATGTACATATATATGTCCACACACTAGACTTTTCCTCTTTTTATATTGCAAATTCGATTAATTTGTGCTGCAGGGGTATGTTAATGAATTACTTTTTTTTTAAACAGAGAGCGTACACGCAGCGAAATTAACTGCACCCTGGTCACACATTGAACGGTAGTTTTATGGAAATAAACAGATGCACTGCTCATTATTTAGGTGTGCCCAGCCACTGGCATCTGGAATATATTGGCAGCAGCGCATTGGCTGTCAATGACAAACATGGAATGATGTTGAAAAAGAAGCAACACACAGGTACGACCCACGCACACACATTAGCAAACGCATGCAAAAATTGTAACTATGGATTGTATGTTTTTCTGTATGTATATGTATAGAGACGAACATTACCTGTACAACGACTTCCACATGTAAACAGCGGTACAACGGCAAAGTTAGCCCCGGCACCTGTATCAAATGCCTGGAGCTGAATGTGGATGATAATCTTGCAGAAGGAGCACCAGAACTAAAAAGGAAATAAACAGCAACACGCACTTCCAATTCCACTTTTTCTTTTCTATTGTATATTCTTTCTTTTTTATATGTTGTATATATGTATGCGATAGCAATCGCGTTGTATTGAGCTGTTTGTTGGTGGATCTAGGAACGGGTAACTGACCAATGTTGGTGGCACGATTGCACCGGAACCGGGCGCGTACAGCAAGTTTTGTGTTTGGCTGGATTGTGGGAGAGGGGTTTACAATTTGTGTATGCTTGTGCGCGCGCAAGAAAGTGACAGCTAGACACGGATACACATACACATGCATATACAGTCACACACACACATACACAGTTTTATATACAGCGAAACCTTCCTTCTGCTGCTGCGACTGCTGCTGACCTTTCGCACTGTATGATTACTTTTCTAGTCTCCTTTCCACTTTCACAGCTGTTTGATCACAATATTTGCCAATGGTTTGTTTATCGACTTTTTTTATAAGCTTGTTTTTTAATTAAATGAGATCTATGCCGAAAAAGCACACCGTCTGCTGTGTCTACTGTTTTGTATTTATACATACATATACGCAGTTCTTATTCGCATTGTCCTCTGCTACTTGTGCTTCTTTCGTCTGTGCTTATGGCTACCGCTTTGTGCATGTGTGTGCGCGTGAATGTGTATATTCTTTTGTCTGAAATTATGTATTCAGTGAGAGCGATTTATTTCGCTCATCGATATATATATATATCGATGAAGCAACCGTTCACAAAAAAAAAAAAAAAAAAAAAAAAACCATTTCAATGTGAATTTATTGCGAGAAACATGAAATAGTTTTAAATACATTTTAATGTCATCTTGTACATTTAGGCATAAAGCATAGATACAACTAGGACTATGTGCGCGATATGCGTAGGGATTTCTGCAGAGCCGCTTTTACAATATCATCTGGCGATGGAGTATCAAAACGAAATCGTTTAATGTTTGCACCATAATCCTCCCGTTTGTACAACTTTAGATTTTGTAATTCATATGTTAAAGCAGCATACTTAAGCTGTGTCTTCCGTGGCCGTGGATAGCCTACCGTTGCATCCATCATGCTCCCAATTGCACTTGATTTCTCTATAATTCTCGTAACAGATTGATCCAAATCGCTTGATATACTGCTCTGGCGCTTTTTGTAAATCATGTTAATAGGACGGTCGCAGCTAATGAATGGAATATCGAAGTGCTCCACAACAGCGGATTCTTGCTTGTGGCGCACCTTGCTTGCCGCCTCGCGTGGCGGGGCATCTTTCTGTCTAGCAATCAGAGTTGTGGTCAGATCAATTGCTTTCGGAACTTGAATTTCCTGAGTGGACCTCAGGGTGTTTGTAATGCCTCCAGCATCGTCCGCAATAATCTTCAGATTAACCACTCCCTTTACCATTTGAGTCAGTTCCACTGTATTATTCTGTTTTGGCAGGGTGTCTAACGGTATCTGAAGGTGAGGCTCTTCGGGAGGGTCACCCGAAGCTGTTAACAGATTGGGTATGATCAATTTCCGAATGTTGATACCTTTGGAAGATACTGATGGACCTCTAGCTTCGCTCTGCTTAGCTCTAATTGCATTGAGAAGCATCTCGTTGTGAGCGGCCGCAGCGCGGTTGTGCTCCATCTGCTCGGCAGTGACTGGATAGCTTGTGTTTTTCTTAGGTAAAAGTTGTGGTATAACAAACTTTGTCCCAATCGAAATATGAGACTTTGCTGGTTCACTAGCATTTTGGCTGTCCAACGTCAGAGGAATGGCTCGCTGCATTGATTGTGTATTCTCCTTGTCCAGTTCGAGATCCGCCTCAGCCATAATCTACAGTGGCGATTTAACAGAAAAAATTTGATTTATATTAAGAACTTAAACAACACAACCAAAAACCTGTTCCGATATCTCTTTTGTCTACGCTTTTATTTGATGACTTCTCGATTGCCGACGGTAATATTACTTGTCCGAGTCTATCGGTGTGGAAAAACAGTGTTGGTTTATTGCGTGAGGATTTGAAACACGCCAACATTCAACTGTTTAAATATGTGTATTTTGAAATTTATGATTAAAATAGCAAATGCAAGTTTAGATATGATCTAATCGACAAATGGGGCCATCTTCAACCATTTTTAGATCGACTTTCGGTCCAACCAGGTCTCGAATATTGTTAATGCCGTATTTAATCATCGTGGGCCTCTCCAGCGATAGACCCCAGGCAATAACATTAACGTTCTCTGGCAGGCCCATAGGTCGGAGCAATTCCGGACGGAAAAGGCCCGAATTGCCCACTTCAATCCACTTGGCCAGACCCGGATGGTAACAGAATATCTCCATGCTAGGCTCCGTATATGGATTATACGCCGGCTTGAACTCCAGCTGAGTAATGCCCAGTTTCCGGAAGAACTCATATAGCGTGCCAATCAGATCTCCTAGTGTTAGGCCAAAATCTGCAGTGACGCCTTCCACCTGATGGAACTCAGCCAAATGGGTAGCATCTAGAGTCTCGTTGCGAAACACTTTATCTATGCTGAAGTACTTGGCGGGCTTGAAGCCATCTTCCTGGTTGGCTAGCTTGTATAGCATGCGTGCGCTCACAGCTGTCGTATGGGTGCGCAGCAGATTCTTTTGTGCATCCAATAGCTTCCAGTCGTAGCCGTACCCGAGCGATCCGTACCCGCCCTTTGAATGCACAGCCTTAACGCGCTGAAGGTACTCCTGGGGAAACTTGTTACTTTGCGCCGGATGGGTGATGAAGAATGTATCATGAGCATCGCGTGCTGGATGCTGTTGCGGCTGGAACAGTGCATCGAAGTTCCAGAACGACGACTCTACGTAGTTGTTGGTGGGCATTTCCGAGAATCCCATCTCCAGAAAGATTTGACGAAACTCTGTGCGCACCTTGAGCAGCGGATGGAGATGACCACGCGTTGGCGTCGCGCCGTGTGTATCGAAGTTATACGACTTGAATTTCAGCTGTCGCCAGAGGCCACTCGTTAGCATGTCCATGGTCAGATCCGTTTCCAGCTTAGTTAGCGTTGTGGCAAACTCCGGCCCCTTACTCAGAATAAAGCTCTTTATTGTTGTCTCTTGCAGCAATTTCCGCTTTTTGTAGTCGGCCACATCTTTGGCAGTCAGCTGCGTATTGCCGCTGGCTACCAGCACTAGCTGCTCCTTCACATTGTCGACAATCTGATCCACCTTTCGTCGAACCAGAGCCGGATTCACACTCTTGTCCAACAGTATCCAGCCCTGGGACATGGCTTTGCTGAAGCCTACCTTGGCATTGGGTCCTCCGATAGATATCAGAGCTGCTTGAGCTATGCCCTCCGCCGGCACCAGGGAATAGACGATGGCCTCATGGCTGCCCTTTTCGACCACGGAGCGTCCTTCGTCGGTAAGTTCTAGGTTTTTCTGTGTGGCCGTCTCAGCAATGACTAGATCGCCATGTGCCTGTATGCTCTTTAAGGCACCGACAACTTTCTGGTGGTCAACACTGAACTGCGTGGCGAGATCTAGTGTATCCACTTTATCGACTGTCTCCAAATGTTGTAGGATGCGCTCAGTGAGATCGGGATGCATGTTGCCGGTTGTATCTGCGTCTGCGAATCACCTAATTTAATTTAATACAACGATAAATGAAGACGTATACGAATTTGTCAATTCAATCGGACAATTTTACAAATCGCGTGTTGCAGTTGTCGATAGTAATTCAAAAGTATCGAAAGACCATTGAAAGTTTAACTGCGATACATTGCACGAAGATGGAACCCAGTGTTGGGAACTACCTCACTATTGTGTTTGTTTTGATTTGTCGCAATTGGGAAATGGTCGACGTTCTCAACATAAATAAAAACACAAAATGCGCCGAAATTCATTGCGACACGTCAGTAGAAGCAGATTTTCTGATAAAATGTATTTGCGGCATATCTTTGTTGGACTACGTGGTATTCCAGCGGCACTTTATTAGTGACCATTTGCATCCAGAGCTCAGCACCGCACAGATCTGACTGTTTAAATGAGCCTGTTGTTGAGCTACCATCGATGGCTGAACAGCCTACGACAAATACATGTGTATTTTGTGGGCGGACATTTCGACGTCGCTATTTGCTGGACACACACTTGAATATCCACACTGGCAGCAAGCCTCACCAGTGCGACATGTGTGGTAAAAGGTTTCGAGCCGTCTCCACACTGACACGCAACCTGCGCACCCATGAGGCGCGTAAGCAGCTCCAATGTCAGCACTGCGATAAGCTATTCACACATCGCAGTGCTCTGCTCAGCCACGAGCTGCGGCACACCCAAGTGCGTCGGTGGACTTGCGTCATCTGCGACAAGAGCTTCTACACCCGAAATCAAATGGACACCCATAAGCGCAAGATGCATGCGGCTGTTAGTGGACAGAAATGTGAGGATCCCGCAGACGACGCCGACGCAAGCCCATCCCTTTTACCCTTTGCCTGTGAGTTGTGTGGCAACAGTTATCGAAGCGCTTTCACGCTGAGCACCCACAAACTGAAGAAACATCGGCTTGCCAAATACAGCTGTGAGCAGTGCGACAATTTGTGGATGCCAAACGGCTTCAGCAGCACCACTTCATTCATGTGAAGCCTGAAGTTACGACAAATTATTAAATATGTACATATATATAGTTTCTGTTGTAATTAAAGATAAATAAACTAAATATATAATACTTTATATCATAACATTAATAAAATAGTAACCAAAGCTTGTACCATCCTTAACCATTGCTCGTCCGTCGCCTGTTGGAATCCAACAAGAACTATAAAATAATGTAAATATATATACAAATGTACATATACATACATACATATGTAAATGTCTATATGTTTAAAATTTTACGATTAACAAATTACAATTTCTGAAAGACGAAAGAAGAATTTTTGTACAAGTAACTGACGTTAGGTAGATTGCCAATTGGTGTCACTAAATTCAATAAATAATATGTACATACATACAAAGACCGGATATGTAGAACAGATTTGCTCCACGCACCAGATTTGTGTTATGCATGAGCATTTATGTATGTACATATATACATATGTACATATCTGATTGTGTGCGAAACTATTGCTGTCTGTAATAATTGTAGGGCCCCACGATTGAGTAACAGAGTCTTTTAACAGTGGTAGGGCCCAACATTTATAGTTCGCTGTTCTTGTAGACCTTGGCCTTAAAATTGTATGAACAGTCTTGGCTTTATTCGATCTTTTAGACTTCCAAATCCACTTCCCCCATGCATATACCATGTACATACATACATATGCTTATATGCATACATACATATGCATTTATTCTTACACATGCTTTATAAATGAAAATGACTATAATTAATTTAGTAACATAGCCCTCAAAACATTTTTGAACCGTAAAATCATAGTTTTGCCCTAACAAATATCGAATATATCGTGTTGCGGGTTATAAACCATTTAAGTGGATCAGGAAATTCATATGTACATATGTATGTATTGACAAATGCCACAATACACATGTACTCATTATTGCCAAAATGACACCTGCAAGCCGTAAAGGCTCATTTGACAGTTAATACAAATCAAACAGACACTATAAATGAGTGTGTGCTTGCTTATGCACATCAGCGCTTTCATACCGTTCCTAAAAATAATCACGAACACACTAAAATTGTGCATAAGTATGGCAAACCTTTGTAAGAGTTCGGCATAGTTTTACTCAGAAGCGAAGATGAGATCGTCGCGAATCGCGACGCGCTGCTTAGAAAGTGGTTAAAATGCTTATAGCTTGAAATCTAGCTTATTTCAAATTTCATAAAGCTTATTTTGGCTTTAAACTAATTTCTATATAACGATTTTTTTTAGATATTGTAAAGTATTTTTATGATCATTTTAAGGGGCAAATAAAAAAATAGTATTTTCCTGTGAATTTTTGGTAGCTTATGCAATTTTCTGCATAAATTTATGGTAATATTATTTGGGTTACTAAAGTAATATTAAGTGCTTTACATATTTGTATGGAAAAAGTTATTTATAAAAGAGTTTTAGCGAATCGTAATAATTTAAAAAAGTAAGAAAGCTTTAGTCGAGACTGCTCGACTACGAAATCCCCTGAGCCCTTCTTCGAATCGAATAATTCTTATATTCCTTCTTCGAATCGAATAATTCTTATAATATTATTAGATTCGTTTCTATAGATTCCTTTATATACTCTATATATATGCAGAAGACTTGGAGACTCTAACTCTTAAGATGAATTAGCTCGAATTTTATAACTGGTTCCCGATAAATTCATTTATCGATAGCTCTGCAAACATACGAGTTATCGAATTTCTGAAACAAACTCGTACTGCGCGTGCAATATACGGACCTAACACAAAAAGAATGAACTCTCTAGCTTTTGTATCTTCGGGAATCGACACGTTCAAACATACGGACGGACGGATGGACAGACGGAAATGGCTATATCAACTTTTCTCGTCACCCTGATCAAGAATATATGTACTTTATGGGGTCTGCCACGCCTCCTTCTGCCTGTTACACACTTTTAACAAAACCATTATACCCTGATTTCCCATTTTCAATGGGTTCAGGGTATAAAAATGGAGGTCTTGGCGTAGAAAACATTTTACGTGCAAATAAAAAACCGACCATATAATTCCTTTGTTGGAATTTCTTAATTATACAAATGTTGAAGAAATTGTTAAACAATTCGGAAAAATCCATTTAATAAATTGGGAAAAGAAAGAAATTACTTCTCAGTTTATAAGGATGCCGGCGGAAATAAAACCTTTCATCAGTTGTCATTATTCAGCCAAGTAAACATCGTCAAAACTAAATTGCGAAACCAATTTAATATTAAAGGTTTGAACGCACTATTACGCATAGGGTTGGTTTTTGAAATGATTAGTTATTTAGTGTATACTTAGTATACGCTTTTTATACTTTGTTCCCAAAGGGAAAACCCTTCCGCCCATAGCCAAGTTATCATACTAGATGATGAGCTAGAGAGTTGCAATTTGGAATGTATACTCGGGGTGACAACCCAAGTTCAAAATACTATGTTAAAAAATCTGAAAAATATGAGGAAACAAATAATGAAATTAATAAAATAATTTCATTAATATAATTTTAAATATATCAACAACAATAAAATTTCTTTTAAAAGTTATACATAAATGTTTTTATAGTTAGCTTATTTTTAAGATTTTTATTTTAAATTTTTACCTTATTTTAGCTTAGATTTTCCTTCAATCTAGCTTATGGTGACTGAAAATCTGGCAACACTGGCAAACATGCATACATATATACGTATATGAGAGGCATATTTCCGCAGCCCGAAACGTAAACTACAGAGCCGAGCAAATGCGAAGATGATTAGGACGTGAAACGCAAATCTGGTGCGTGGAACAAATTTGCTCTACATGTCCGGTCTATGTGCTGTAGTGCTGGGAAAAAGATCGATCTAAAAACGATACATCGATGTTTTGATAGGTATCGAAATTATCGATACTGCCAACTTCGATACTCGATATATCGCCAGACTATTATTTTCTCATCAAAAAACGCGTCATAAAGTGGTAAGGTAGTTTGCAAATTAATTTTAACAATATAATTAAAATACTAACGTAACCACACATAATAAATGAGAAAATGAGTTGCCTTAAATCGCAGCAAGTGAATATGCTGGTCTTTATAAATAAAAATGAATGGATAAAGTGAATGATCTCATTAAATAATATAATCATAGTTACATAGTTTAGATTAGTTTATATGAAACGTTTTGTAATTGTAATAAGAAATTCATCTTTTGTTTTTTATATGAAACCTTGTTTATTTTTTTTAATTTTGGGAGTTAAAATATTTGTATGAAAAGATCGATACATCGATCTGAGACCCATACATAATATCGAAATATCGATTTAGGCAAAGATCGATCTTTTCCCAGCACTAACTTAGTGGTGGCATCCTTTAAAAATACAGTGCTGTAAAATACGAAAGCGAAACAGCTGTTGAGCCAGTCAGTCAGAAATGAGAACAAAACACGATTTGTTTGCGTTGCTTATGCTATCTAATCAGAGTTAGAAAAATCTTATACAAATGCTTATTAGTTAGCAACATCGTATCCAATAAGAACTTGAAAATGCTAAAGGCACTCAAGCCGGACACATTTGCCGGCGTTGCCAATGCCAAGTGTGGGGAGGTATATTTCCAAAGTCTAAACAGCTATCGCATTGAGTGCGCCTTCTGCCACATGAAGAGCTTTGTGTTTGCCGACTTTCTGTTGCATATACAGAACGAGCACTTCGAGGATGGCCTGCTCAAGGCGGAGGTGATCCTGCCGAAGCAGGAGGAAATGGCGAACAGGACTCCAACGCCACAGACGAATCTGTTTTCCTGGTATGAATTGACGACCAATGAATACGACTTGGCCGGCAACACAGGAATTGAGTTTCTGAGCGAGACCAAACATTTGATAGACTATGATGACGACGACGATGAGGAGGAGGAGGAGGAGGATGAATTGGAGGATCCAGTTGGCATTATGAAATGGGATGTGTCGACGGAGCGCCTCTACAATGAGCACATGGGATCAGATGCTGAGAACTCAGATGCCATAGGCCAACCTCAGGAGGCACCACTCAAGATCACCAAGGAGCAGCTTGTCTGCTTGCATTGCAACAAGACGTACCAGAGCAAGAAGTCGCTACAGCGACATATGGAGCGGCAGCACAAGTGTTCCGATGCCCTTTCAGAAGACGAAGTAGATGTGGGCATCAACGTAGACTACGAACCGCCCAAGGAGCACGCGCTCAAGCCAACCCAAGTAACCAAATATAAATGCGATCACTGCGACAAGGTCTACCACAGCAAGTACACGCTGCGGCAGCACGTGAAGCGGGATCACGACATCAGCTTGAACGATGCTTTCGTCTGCCTCGAGTGCAACGCGCAGCTGCCACGCCTGCGTCTCCTGGACGAGCACGTAGTAAAGGTGCATGGTGGTGCGCCCTGCGTGATCTGCAATCGACGTTACAAGACGCGCCACGAGTTGAAGCGCCACCAGCTGAAGCACACGAATGAGCGGGACGTGCCGTGCAGCCATCCGGGCTGCGAAAAGCGATTCTTCACTACACGCCATATGCGCAACCACAGCAAGGTGCACTCGGAGCAAAAGAACTTCGTGTGCGAGAGCTGCGGCTACAGCTGCCGCAACAAGGAGACACTGCGTGTTCACTTGCGCAGCCACACGGGCGAAAGGCCGTTCGGCTGCAAGGTTTGCGACAAGCGATTCCCCTCCCACTCGGGGCTGCGCGAACACATGGCCATGCATTCGACGGAGCGGCCCCATGTGTGCAAGGTATGCGGCGCCACATTCTCTCGCCAGAAGGGTCTCTACCACCACAAGTTCCTGCACGCGGCCACGAAGCAGTTTGTGTGCAAGCTGTGTGGCAATCAGTACGCACAGGCGGCGGGGCTGGCGGGGCACATGCGAAAGCATCGAAACGATGAGCTCAATGGCTGAACTCTATGATCCATTATCTTCCATTATGTAGTAGATTGCTCTGTTTAATCGTTGTTTTTATTTGTAAGCACTCAGGCATAGTTTAGGCGAGATACACCTATATATATATATATATATATATATATATATATATATATATGTACTGTAAGCTATTCAAATTCTTATCTCGTTTTTAATTGACGGAATTTCAAATGCAGTCGTCTTTAGTGTCGATCGTCAATCGAAATTCAATTTTACTAATTAAAGAATTTTTAAGTCATTTATCGAAATATTGCTATCGACTTTTAAAAATCGATTGTTCATTTGATTCTCGTAAGTATGCTGTAAGTGACATAGTGGAAGGGGAGGTCGGCTGTCTTGTAATTTAAATTTAGATTTTTTGACAACAATTAATCGAGCCATAAATGCCAAATCACGCGTTTAAAATAATGCCAATGATTAAATTTAGCATGCATTGCGTGATGGCCGAAGAGGTTCAGGTAAGTGCAACATCTGAAGGAAAATTTTACTGTTGGTAAGATACGAATTTTTATTGAAGGCAACCGCCAAGAAAAATAGAAAACAGAAGCATAGCTCAAAGTGCCAAAAAAACTCAAATCAAATCGAGTGCGCTGATCCTGGACACGACGAACTGCGTCATATGTGCGAGCAATGCGGATATAGGACTCGCATACTTGGAAATCTGAAGGTACACAGGCGCCGTCATACTGGCGAGAAGCCATTCCATTGCAACATATGTAATGCATCTTTCGTGGCACAATACCAATTAACCACACACAAGGAGCGTCACATGGACACAGATCAGCGACGCAGTCGCTATATATGTAGAGAGTGCAATATAGGATTCCTGAGTGCACGCACGCTTTATCACCATAGGCCGCTCCATGCTCTGGTGAAGCAGTTTAAGTGTGGCATATGTGAGAAGTCCTATTCACAGGCAGCAGGATATGCGCAGCACAAGCGCTGGCATCGTCAACGTAACGAGCGGGCAACGACTACAACCAACCAATTTAAAAGTATCCAACACAATCAAAATGAATTTAAATAATCCCGCGAACATGTTTAGCAACCCTGAGTCATTTCGATAACTTGGCAATTGTTATGAAAATCGTTCTATCGATGCATTGTTGTGGTATTTGCGTAGGACAGTGGTAACTTGTTTATATACATACATTTTTGTTGTTTAAATATTGAAATAAAAGAATTAGCAACATGTTAAAGCAGTGTCTAGTTAACGTGGATTTCTCGCGACTGCATGTCAATCAGCAACCGCACCCAAAATGTGGAGAAATATACTACGAAAGTGATAATGAGTTCTTCCAGCTTGTTTGCTGTCTCTGCGAAATGAAGCATTTTGCTTTTGACGACTTTTCTATGCACATACGCAATGTACACTACGACGAACACGGCAAACCGCGTACGAATGTCAAGGCCATTCAAAATGACGCATGTCAACTGTTGCCGACCTTAACTGCAAACCCTTCTGTGGGCGACGACGAGAGCAGCGAAGGATCAAATGAGGATGGCAACGACGCTGAGGCCCCGACCTTCAAGCCACTGCGAGTCGACTCGTTCAATGAGGTCAAACTGGAAACTGTGGAATTGGAAACCAACGAAAATAACCAGGACGAGGGCAGCGGCCACAGTGCAGATGAAATAGATGGAGCCAGGGAAGAGGGGGAAAATGCCACGAGCTTCAGTGATGCGAATGATGATGAAGCTGCTGATAGCGAAACGGAAACGCAATCTGTATTTAAGGTGAGTTATAAGTATTATATTGTGAAAATTGTGTTCAATTTGTATTGCAGAAACAACCCGACCCCAAGGAGTACCCATGCAAATACTGCAAGGGTAAATACTCGACTCAGAAATACCTAAATATGCATGTTAAGGTGAGGCATCCACATCCGAACGGTATAAAGTGCACCGATTGCGATGCCATCTTCGACGTGGAACGCGCCATGATATCGCATCGTCGCAAGGAACACACCGAGTTTATGTGCAACCTGTGCGGAAAGGTATACAAAAGCTCTCGCACTTTCCTGCGTCACATGCAAGGCCACTCAGGTCTGCGGCAATTCAAATGCGATCATGAGAGCTGCGGCAAGTCCTTTGTTAGCCAGCACAATTTAGCGTCGCATCGTCGCGTCCACAGCACAGAACGCAACTACGTGTGTGAGCTATGCGGCTATCGCTCGCGCTACCGTGATGCACTCACTGTTCATCGGCGCACTCACACGGGCGAGAAGCCGTTCAAGTGCGAGAAATGCACACGCTGCTTCGCCTCGAAGTCACTACTCAACGAACATCAGGCCATGCACTCGACGGAGCGGCCCTACAAGTGCGAAAGCTGTGAGGCCGCCTTCTCACGTCCCAAAGCTCTCTACCATCACAAGCATCTGCATTTGGGCATCAAGAAGTTCAAATGCAAGATTTGCGGCAATACGTACGCCCAGGCAGCGGGCTTATCCGCCCATATGCGAGGCCACAAGGCGCAGGCCGTCAATGGCATTCCTGATACCGGCTCAGCTATATCCCATTAGTCTTCTAGATTATCCCTACACTAAAATAATTGTACTTTACCTGTACTACTTAGGCTATGTATATGTATTATTATCCTTATATGTTGTGTATATATATGTATGTTTATTAATATAAATTGTTCCAACAGAAAATATGTTTAAGAGTATTTATATACCGTTGCAAATCATAGCATACTTATAATTTTTGGATTATACTATATGAATTATTATCGTTAGATTTAGTTGTCATTATTTTTGATAACAACATATATATGTATTTTTATCATTGGATGTGTCATTTTTTACACATATATAATAATAATAATAATAATAATAATAATAATAATAATAATAATAATAATAATAATAAACAAGTAAGAACGTTGCAGTTAGGCGCAACTAACAGCGAAATACTTTGTTCCCATAGGTGCATCATATTTATTTAATAAACATTTGATTAACGAAATATTTCGACAATTAGAAAACGTACATGGCAAGCAACAAACGTTTTTCCTATACATACATACAGATTTACACATGTACACACTATACGAGTATACACACAATTTTCTATGCATGCATACAAAAGTTTGCATGCCAGAATATTCTAAGAATTGTGACTGAATTGGCAATTTTTCGATTGTTACTATAGTTTTGTCTTATTTGGTTTTAGTTAGCGCGGCACGGATCAGGGCAGTGGCGCTGGTGGTAAGCGCCATGCAAGCTATACTTGGGTGCGTGGGTTCGAATCCCGCAGAAAACTTTTTTTTTCAAAAATTTTTATTTTTTAATTTAATTTTTTTTTATATTTGTGTATTTATTATAAAATGCTTGATGCCAATTGATTGCCAATTACTTTATAAACATACGCATATGAATTGTGCATTTAAGCAAAGACTAAAACTGCTGTATGCTTTCCACGCTGTGTGGCAAGCAGTTTTTCTATGCATGCATATATGTATGTATGTATGTATGTGTACACAGATGTTTGTATGTGTATACACATCCAAGTATGTATACATATAGCAAGAATTGCGATTGTATTGTTTTGTTTTGTCACAAGCTGCTGATCAGCTGTGAATTTATTTAGGTTTGGCTAACGATTACATGTTGTTTTCAAAAGACCTGGGTTCGAATACCGCTGGAAACTTTTTATTTATTAATCGAAAACTTATAAATTTTATTTTTTAAATTCATTAATATTATTATATTTATGTTAAAATGCTTTCTGCCATCTTAGCAATTGCTACTAAGCTATTATATGCATGAATTATGCAGTTTGCCACAACAAACTTCTTTGCCGATTTGCCACGCCCCCAGTGGGCGTAGACGCATAATTTTTTGCAAGTTTTTAGAAAGGGCCGACGCTAACATGCCTGCAAAATTTGGTTGCTTACATTCCAAAAATGCGAAAATTACAGGGTATTTTTCGATATGCCACGCCCCCAAAGAGGCTGAAAATTTATTTTTGGGTCATCGTTAGAGGAGGGCATTAGTAACTCAACCATCCAAATTTCAAGCTTCTAGCACTAAAACTGTAGGAGATATAAACTTTTGTTTTGCCACGCCCCCTGTGGGCGTAGATATATCTACCATAGCTTATTAGTCTTGGGTTGTCAACCCGAGTATACATGCAAAATTTCAAGTCTCTAGTGTCAATAGTGTTCAAAATATAGCACAATTTGAAAAATCACTATATATTCAGGTCCGATTTGCCACGCCCCCAATGGGCGTAGTCATATAACTTTTTGATCGATCTTCTTAGAATCATAACATTAACTCACATGCAAAATTTCAGCGTTCTAGCTTTAACGGTGTAGAAGATAGGTTTTTCCCGATTTGCCACGCCCCCAATGGGCGTAGATATATCCGCCATAGCTTTTTGAACTTGGGTTGTCACCCCGAGTATACATTTCAAATTGCAACTTTCTAGCTCATCATCTAGAATGATAACTTGACTATGGGCGGAAGAGTTTTCCGATTTGCCACGCCCCTAGTGGGCGGATCGGGAAAATTTTAACACTTTATAATTCGGGAGCATATATGAGTATATGTTTAACATTTCAATAGCGCCGAAAAATATTGCGTTCATAAGGATATACGGACAGACGGACGGACAGCAAGACGGACATTTCACAAACCCAATATACTTTTTTCCCTTTGGGAACAAAGTATAAAAAAAAAAACAAGTAAGAAGGCTCTAGTCGAGAGTGAGGTACCCTGAACCACTAACCATGTATGGTTAGTGCCTGAACCCTGCAAAAAAAACTAATACTCTTTGTATATTTCCAGATTAATCGATAAACGAATTTATCGAGAATCAGTTATAAAATTATGTTTAATCACTAATTAATTAATTCATCTTTAGAGTTAGAGCCTCCAAGTCTTCTGCATATATGTATATAGATAATAATTTAATACAATTTCGTTTTTTTTCAGTTTTCAGATTCCGGCCCCACACCCCCAAATGTGTAAAAAATGTATTTCAAATACTAGAGACATGCAGTTTGGTTTGGCATATAGATATTAATGTCATGATCATAATCTGAGCAGTTGAATACGATTGTCCGACTAGAAACAGAATTATTAATCAAAGAAGTTATGGCAGCAAAGCTCACGCAGCCCAGCAAGAGAGGCAGCGAGACAGCAAGCCGCCCACTTGCAATGCTTACACAAGCGCCTATTAAATATTAAATTTGTAAGAGTAAAAAATTCCTATTTGCGAGAAGTCAATATGGAATTTGTATTATTGATATTTTCGTGACTTGATGGTATATATGTATATGTTATGTATATGTATATACATACATTTCTGTACGATACTATGAACAAGCTCTATAAATATTGTTGCTACTTTATGAATGAAAAGCTTGAAGGATTCGGCTTTCGCTTCAACATTTATTTCGAACAGGAACTTAGAACTAGGCTCATAATATGTTTACATAGATATACACGAGCTTCTTTTCTTTAGATTGGTTGCATGCAGCCTCGTTTAGCATCATCATACTTATATAGTATTTGGTGTAACACACAGACAGAAAAAAAAACCTGAAAGCTAATAAACAACAGCGGGAGCGTTCTCAACAGACTCAATTTATATAGTTCATACGCACTTACATATATTTGAGGATTAGGCCCACACTCGGATGGTGTAGTCCCAGCTGCCAGTGGACAGCGCTGTGCCATCAGGCGAGACCTGCACGCAGGAAACCTTGTTCTCGTGCCCGTAGAGCAGGCAGACGCGCTCTGATTTGAGCGTGTCCCACAGGTTGACAGTATAGTCATTGTAGCCTGCAAAAAGAAGTCGTCCACTGACCGAAAAGTCCACCGAGTTGACGCCAAAGATAATGCTCTCTTTAGCAAAGACGGCCACTTCCCGATCTGCGCGCATATCGAACAGGCGGCAGCTGCTGTCATCGGAGCCCGTGGCGATGGCATCACCGCATGGATGGAACTTGACACTGTTCACATCTGACTGATGGCCCTCGAAGGACTGCACAACGTGGCCAGAGCGCATGTCCCAAATGAAGGCCATACGGTCGCAGCTGCCCGAGACGAAGGTGTTCCCCGTCTCATTTGGCGCCAAGTCGATGGCCATCACGTCGCCGGAATGGCCATGGAAACTTTGCAGCAATTGGCCGGATTCGACATCCCACAGAGCGCACGTGGAGTCGCCACTGCCTGTGAGTATTTGCTGATCCGAGTTTGGATAGATACAGCATGACATGTAGCTGGTGTGCGTGCCCACAGTGCGCTTCTTGGCAGCCATTTCCTCATCGGAGGTAATCGGATATACAGTCACTTTATTGTCCAGGCCACCACAGGCCACATAGTTGCCAGATGGCGCATATGCACATGCCATTATCCAGGTGGTTGGCATTGTAACAGCGTGTTCTTTGTTCGTGGTGAACGCATCCCAGATGATAAGGCGCCCGTCCTGAGATGAGGAGATAATGTGCCGCTTATCGGGACTCCAGTCGGTGCACAGCACTTTCGCCTGGTGGCCTTTCAGCACCTTGCGTGGCTTTATGTTCACGAAGGCTATCTGCTCCAGCCGTTCAGCAATGGTTGACAGATTGACGTCGTTCAGCTTTTGGCGCTCCTCCTCTAACTTTGCTTTTAAATTTTCCGCCTCTTTCAGTAAGCTAGCCATCTTTTCATTGGCATTTACATTGCTGGCTGAAGCGGCGCAGTCCGACATTTTGATAAATGATTTTTATCTTTATGTCCTGCCTGTGCCTTGAACTTCAATGGAAAAGCGGGGGCGAAAAATCAATATGCTCAGGGCAGTTCCAAAAAAAAAGGTGTATACACGAATACGCAACGGGCGGCAATTGCCAGTGTGTGAAATACTAATTTTGCAACACTGAAAAGGCTCAAATAACCATTGTCTTTGATTCCATACAGTTACTGGTGATGCAGTATCGATACTTCGTAGCTAAAAGGTTTAGTTAAAAATACTAGCTCTTGCAATTTCAAGATTAAAGATTAATTTATAGGTTTAGATACTTATCTAGATTTCATACTATACATTTCATTTTGATTTGTTGTTTAACATTTGGTTTGCATATGCGTTTTTACTGCACTGTAAACGCTGAAAAGCATCGATTACTCTGTAATTTATATCGAATGTGTCGCCAATGTCCAGCTGATTAGTGTTTGGTGCGACAGCGGCTTTGATTTGGAGCCTGATACGACACCAAAGTTAAATGGACCCAATTTTAGAGCAACGCTGCTGTAATCAGTTTTCCACAGGATGATTAAATTGCAATCAGACTTTGATCGTTCATATTTAAATTTTCGTTGCGGCGAGGTGATCTGCGTCAGCCCAACGAGCTATGATGTTTGCTGTGCGCTCTGTGGTCAGCAGATATCATATGAAGCATTTCCACAACACTTTCAACTCAAACATCTGACAGAGGCAGAGGTGTGGACGGAGACGGAAGAATGCAAGCTGTTCGCTACACATGCAGACGAGCAGCATCTGGACACGGCGGTGCAGGTGGACGTCGAACCGCTGGCCATTAAAAGCGAAGACGATCCCATTGGCCATGACGGAGAGCACGAATCCAATGACATTGTGAACGTGGACTTGGCCCAGATAGCGCTGCTCGAGCGGGAGCACAAGACTGATAAAGATGCAGATGTGAGTGCATCTGAAGAATCAATTGCAACCAGGCGTCATAGACGTGAAGCAACAGTCAAGAATACTCTGGTGCAACATTCGGAGAATGAAGCGACAGTGAACAAGCATTTGGAATGGATGTCGGGGGACGGCCACAACAGCGATGCTCGTCTTGGGCCCAACGAGAAGTCAGGCTTCGACCACAATGATGAGGACGAAGACGACACCAGAGACATGCTGTTTCAGTGCGACCAGTGTGATCGCGCCTACAATACCAAGCGTAGCTTGCAGAGCCATAAACGCAACAAGCACAATTTCCGTATACCGCCAAAGACGCACAGAAATCATGCTGCTGATGTTGTCACAATGACGATGACAGCAACAGCTGGAAGCGTTCGCAAGAAACCGCGCAAAGATCCATCCAATATCTATAAATGCGATGAGATCGAATGCAACCAGACCTTCCGCACTGAGCGCGACTTGCGCGGCCATCGCTGGAAGCACACGGGCATCTTTTGCGACATTTGCGGCAAGCCCTTCACTCAGTCCGGCAACATGATGCGCCACCGTCAGCGGCACAGCGGCATAAAGCCGTTCAAGTGCCAGCAGCCTGACTGCGAGGCCACCTTCTACACGCAGAAGGAACTGACGTCGCACAACATATGTCATACCGGCCGCATGCCCTGCATCTGCGAGGTGTGCGGTCGTCCCTGTCGCGATCGCGGTGTGCTCACTGCCCATATGCGTCGCCACACGGGCGAGCGGCCTGCCAAATGCGAAGTTTGTGGCAAGGCCTTCTACAGCTTCCACGATCTCAACGTGCACGCCGTCTCCCACACGAATTTGCGACCCTTCGTCTGTGATGTTTGTGGCTCCACGTTCCAACGCAAGAAAGCACTGCGTGTCCACAAGCTGTTGCACTCAGAGAAGCGCAGATATTCGTGCAAGCTGTGCAACAAAATGTTTTCCCAATCCGGCGGCCTCAATGCCCACATGCGCACCCACGAGTCGGCGCGAGCAACAGCCAAAGCCAAGGCCAAGACATCCCACGTCGGTGTCGAAGTTGGAGTCGAGGAAACCGACAACACTGACCAACTGCTGGAGGAGGCTGTCACCATTGAGCTGCTCCAGAAGCAGCATGCATCCCATATGGAAGTGGTGACCATTGCAGATGCTGGCATCTGGCATGCAACATGATCTTGCACATCCTTTTAGCCTAATGTATTTGGCCGCCGTCAAGGGATTATGTAGATATGTAAATATTAAAACAAAAGTAAAGAAGTTCTAGTAGAGACTGCTCGACTACGAGATACCCTGAACCCTGCAAAAAAAAACTTATACTCTTCTTCTTTACGCACGTATAAGCGTGCGCTCTGTTAACCTCGTAGTTTCTATCGTGTTGGGGGTGGGTTGGGCTATATTTTGAACGCTTATAACTCCATTTCTAGATAAACGATCTTCTTTAAACTTTCCGAATCTAATTACAAGTCTATAGTATTTGAAATGAGTTTTTTTTAAGTTATGGCGAAGGGGGAGTGGCATCCAAAGTTCTGAATATTACTAGAGACTACAAATTTGTATATTTAGATAGATAGTATGGATACGAAGATTCTGTAATTTTCTGATTTTGGATGTCACGCCACCTTCGACCATAATTTGAAAAAAAAAAAACACGCATTTCAAATACTATGGCAATTAGGCAAATAGACACATTTAGATGCTATTAATTTTTATTTTATTCTACAAGTTTCATAAAGATTGTCCACTTAGAAAAGGAGTTATAAGCGGCCAAAGTATAGCCCGACCCACCCCCAAGCCGCGGCAGCAACTGCGCGGTTGGCAGAGCACGCTTTCATACGTTCGTAAAGAATAATATTATTTTTTTTTTTTCAGGATTCAGGGTATCTCGTTCTCGAGCCGTCTCGACTAGAGTCCTCTTGCTTGTTATTTGTTGATCTCTCTAATGGATTACTACACAATTATGAATATAGCTATCTAACATATATTTGCAATATATTGCCCGCCTGTTTCAATTCAATTCAACATACGTATGTATATAAATATTAATATTTGTAGTATGTATGTATTTGTCTATGTATGCTGTTGCCATCAATATTGCTCTTAAAATTAAAAAAAATCACCTAAAAATATATAACATAATGAACGTTTTTTTTATACCCTGAACCCATTGAAATTGGGAATTCAGGGTATAATGGTTTTGTGAAAATGTATGCAACAGGCAGAAGGAGACGTCGCACAGTGGGGCCTTTGCTCATTTTGCGTCTCAAAAATCATAACTTTCGAACCAAGTAAGATATTTTTAATTTAAAAGGCATTCGACAGAGAATTCTTCAAGCTTTAAAATGAATCTACAAACAGGGTGATGCGACAACAGGGTGCTTCACAGTTTAAGGCCAAACATGAGAAATGTGAACTTCGTCAAAAACGACTGGGTTTTCAAAGAGAAAAAAAATTTTTTTTGTTTCAATAAATTATTTGTATTATTTTCAGAGAGTATGTTTCAATAAATAAATTTAAAAAATTAAAAAAAAATTTTGTTAATTTTTTTTTTTTTATATTTAGTTTTCCTTAAAGTTGTCATCCGTAGAAGGCGTGGCAATATCTAATAAGCTTAAAGTTTCTGAACAATAATTATTAATTAATAAGGTACCTGTTTTCTTCCATTCAAAAAAATATTTGCTTACAAAATGCAGCATTAGGTAGACAAAACAAATAGAAAATGCAAATTGCAACGACCAATTTACAAACAAGTAAGAACGTTGCAGTTAGGCGCCACTAACTGCGATATACTTTGTTCCCATAGGTGCATCTTATTTATTTAATAAACATTTAATTAACGAAATATTTCGGCAATTAGAAAACGTACATGACAAGCAACAAACGTTTTTCCTACACATACATACAGATTTACACATGTACACACTATACGAGTATACACAATTTTCTAAGTATACATACAAAAGTTTGCATGCCAGAATATTCTACGAATTGTGACTGAATTGGGAATTTTTCGATCGTTATTTTAGTTTTGTCAAAAGGCGCTCTAGCAATGCATTACAATGTCTTATTTGGTTTTAGTTAATGAAGTGCAGGTCAGGGCAGTGGCGCTGGTGGTAAGCACTATGCAAGCTATACTTAGGTGCGTGGGTTCGAATCCCGCAGAAACCTTTTTTTCAAAAATTATTTATTTTTTATTTTTTTATATTTGTATATTTATTATAAAATGCTTGCTGCCAATTGATGATAATTTATAAACATACGCATATGAATTTTGCATTTAAGCAATAACTAAAACAATTTTTCCGATTTGCCACGCTGTGTGGCAAGCAGTTTTTCTATGCATGCATATATGTATTTATGTGTAAGTGTATACACATCCAAAAGTGTATACATATTGCAAGAATTGCGATTGTATTGTTTTGTTTCGTCACAAGCTGCTGATCAGCTGGTCAGCTGATCAGCTGTGAATTGATTTAGGTTTAGCTAACGATTACGTTGTTTTCAAAAGACCTAGGTTCGAATCCCGGTGGAAACTTTTTATTTATTAATCAAAAACTTATCAATTTTATTTTTTAAATTTATTAATATTATTAAATTTATGTTAAAATGCTTTTTGCCATCTTAGCAATTGCTACTAAGCTATTATATGCATGAATTATGCAGTTGGCCACAACAAACTTCTTTGCCGATTTGCCACGCCCCCAGTGGGCGTAGACGCATAATTTTTTGCCAGTTCTTAGAAAAGGCCGAGGCTAACATGACTGCAAAATTTGGTTGCTTACATTCCAAAAATGCGAAAATGACAGGGTATTTTTCGATATGCCACGCCCCCAAAGAGGCTGAAAAATTATTTTTGGGGCATCGATAGAGGAGAACATTAGTAACTCAACCATCTAATTTTCAAGCTTCTAGCTCTAAAACTGTAGGAGATATAAACTTTTGCGGTTTGCCACGCCCCCTGTGGGCGTAGATATATCTACCATAGCTTATTAGTCTTGGGTTGTCAACCCGAGTATACATGCAAAATTTCAAGTCTCTAGTGTCAATAGTGTTCAAAATATAGCACAATTTGAAAAATCACTATTTATTCAGGTCCGATTTGCCACGCCCCCAATGGGCGTAGACATATAACTTTTTGATCGATCTTCTTAGAATCATAACCTTAACTCACATGCAAAATTTCAGCGTTCTAGCTTTAACGGTGTAGAAGATACGTATTTCCCGATTTGCCACGCCCCCAATGGGCGTAGATATATCCGCCATAGCTTTTTGAACTTGGGTTGTCACCCCGAGTATACATTTCAAATTGCAACTCTCTAGCTCATCATCTAGTATGATAACTTAACTATGGGCGGAAGAGTTTTCCGATTTGCCACGCCCCTAGGGGGCGGATCGGGAAAATTTTTACACTTTATAATTCGGGAGCATATATGAGTATATGTTTAAAATTTCAAGTCTCTAGCTCTAATAGCGCCGAAAAATATTGCGTTCATACGGACAGACGGACAGACGGACGGACAGCAAGACGGACATTGCACAAAACCAATATACTTTTTTCCCTTTGGGAACAAAGTATAAAAACCCAAACCCATCCCAAACCGTTTTGCCGTCGGCAATTCTACCTACAGCATGCGGCGATACGCAACAACACCCTTTTTTGCGCATTTCGTGCGTTTTTTGCCTGTTTTTTGGTAGTTTTTTGGCATAGAAACCCGGAGGGGCGGGTAGGGGCAGGCAAAGTTTTATTAATATGAAAGAGGACATCTTCCTTAACACGTGGGTATAAGTCGCTGCCTGGGACTCGGCGGGACTCAGAAGATGCAGTCCATCAAAGATGAAAAATAGTGTAAAATTAAGAGGTTCACTAAATTGAACTTAGCTTTTTAATGACAAATCGGAGCAACATAATTTTTTTTGTATATTATTAGAAATTAATTAATCTTTAAATCGCAACCATGTAAACAATGGGTGCTGTATTTGTCTTGCAACTCGATTCACAAGTTGAGCATTTTTTCACAAAAATGCGGTGTTGTGCAAAACTTTGCAAGTTTACCCAACTTTGAAGGGCCATAACTACCTTTAAAATTTGTCGAATTTCAAAAATCTTTTGGATACTGTCCCTTTGGACAATTTCCAATCATATGATATCAACTTTTTGAAAATCGCTTTTCATCACTTTTCTGATTTTTGGGCCACGACGCCGGCAGAGGCCCCACTGTGCGTCGCAGACCCCACAAAGTATACATATTCTTGATCAGCTCAAACGGTGTTGAAGTTATGCCTAAAAAACGTAAAGAATGGAAACGAATTTTCGATTTCTTATCGATAATTTGGAAATGGGATGAGTTATCGAAAAAACAAAACAAACTCGTACTGCGTAACTAACATACGAGTATTCATGTAATTTCAGCTCTCTAGCTTTTGTAGTTTCCGAAATCTCGACATTTATAAGGACGGAGGGACAGGGCTAGATAAACTTATTTTTTATGGGGTCTGCGACGTCTCCTTCTGCCTGTTACATACATTTTCACAAAACCATTATACCCTGAATTTCCATTTTCAATGGGTTCAGGGTATACAAATTATTAAATTAAGTGCAAATATGAATTAATATAATGATAACACTAAACTCATTGGAATAAGGCCGGAATGAGAATATATGCGCGAGGTGGCATTGGAATCCAATTGGAATATGATAACAAGCAAATCATAAAGTGAAATGGCTTTAATCAGATTTATGCTTTTCTCTTCTTTTTGCATTATTAAGCAATAAAATGCATGTAAATGTATACAAATGATTTTCCTATTCGAATTGCTAATCATACTACATATATGCCACACACTATATATATATTGATAAAGTTGCTTCTAAACTATGGTATAAAAATTTTCTTCGCTGTGATGATTTTCCCGTTTGACTAATAATCGTAGATCGTATAAGGTCTATATAAAATATACATATTTAGTGCTTATTGTTTGTATATATATAAGCATATTGTGTATATTGAGCACTTGGCTAGTGGTTACTTCCAGACAATGCATTTCACACAATGTTAATCTCAATCTTGATCAGAAGCCGATTGTCGGCACAGAAGCCCAGCTGCATGATATTGGATATGTTTGCGTACTCGAGAAATCCGAAGCCGCGTGTGCTGATGGGCTCGCGCGGCTGGTGGAAGGCGAGTATCTCCGGCTTGGTCATAATGGTGTCGTGCTGTGAGAGATTCGCATCGCCCGGGTGCACCATGCAGAGCTTGATGCGACCCTTGAACGGCCAGTCCAAGTGGAAGTCGTTGTCCGACTGCATCAGATGCACGTGCAGGCTGAGCACATGCGGCTTTCGTGGCTGTATGTTGAGTCGAGCGCAAAATTTATAGCCGTACGGCGACGTGTAGCACTCATGCGAATACACTTGGTTGTTCGCATTGGCGCGCAGGCGTTCTATCAACGAGCTGAGCTGCTCGATCTGCCAGACAATCGTGCCGTTGCTGTAGCGTGCGTCGATCGGTTGCTGGCGCCGCAGCTGCCTGTTGAGGTTCTCGATGCGTGTCTCCTGCTCGCGCGCTCGTTGCTCCAGCACAACGATACGCTGGTACATGGTCTGGACGATTTGCTCGTCGACGCCATTGGCATAATGTGGCGGGAGTGGCAGCTGTCCCGTCTTGTGGCCATTCTCCATCGCAGAGCTGGAACTGGAACTTGGCTTGTGCGGCTGCCAAGTCTCGATGGCAGTTTGCTGGAATGCCTGCAGCATGAGCTGCATATGATGTGGCATGTCTGTTTTCAGATGCTCCTCCAATTGGTTGGTCTCGGGGCGCCCCACAAAGTCGCACTTGATGCTGACAAAGGGACACTTCTCTTCGAGCGGCTGCTGCTGCTGCTGCCGCCGGTACGTGCAGCTAGGCAAGTGCCGATGCAGCTCGATCGGCGAGGCCACCACGGCACAACCGTGCGGCCAGTTGGGGCACTTGTGCTTAATTTGCTCAATCTCACGACGCGTATAATTGTCGGGAAAAATGTCCTGCTCGGCGGACAGCTGCTTGTTGTCTAGTGGGCAGCATTGGCTGTGGTTCTGCAACCAATCGTTGAGACAGCTCTTGCAAAAGCGATGTCCACATGACGTCAGCACCGGCTCATTCAGCCAGTCTATGCAGATGGCGCACTCGTACCGCGAATCCGGATAATCTGTGTCACCGTCTTTCTCCCCCGATGTGTCCGAGGCAGCATAGTTTTGATTGAGCGCCAAGGTACGAGGTGGCGTCACCCCTGCGGCTGCAATTGTTGGCGGGTCATTGCTGAAGTCAGCAATGTGCGTCCCATTGCTGTTGCTATTACTGCTATGTTGATGTTGTTGCTGCTGTTGGTGATGGTGATGTTGATGATGCTGTTGCTGCGTCTCTTCTGTGGGCTGTTGCTGCTGAGGCAGATTCAATTGTTTCTGTTCCTGTTGAGTTCGCTGCATTGCATTGAAAAATAAAGGCATGCGTCACGCTGTCCTGTCTATGCTAGCCCTAAATTCTTAACAAAAATTCGATTCACCTGACCACACACAAAAACATGAATTCTGTTTTTTTTTTTTTTTTTTTTTTTTGTAAGTGTTGCGAAATACTAAAAACCCCTTAACAGCTGAGAGGCGAGCTGTTCCCATTTGATGGTAAATTAATTAAATTAAGTACCACCGCTAACAACACTATAGTACCTAAATTATTTTATTCACTGTGGTGTGCATTGATACAAATATTCTATATATTAATTTTAGACAATCGATACATAATAATAATGCATATTATCACTAACCATACGACACGTGTTGTAGTGCTGGGCGCAACATCGATGTAACATCGATTAATCGATGTTTTTAAAAAAATTAGAAACATCGATGTTTTTTGTTCGATGTTCAGCAAATATGGACTTATTATTAGCGAAAAGCCACTAACCATACAACACTAACTATACCACACAAATACGAAGTTGATGGGGTTCTAATGTCAAAAAAAAGGTGTGCACATTAATTTGTTCCAGTTGTCCAGTCTGTGTGTTGTATGGTTAGTGAAAAAGCGAAGCTCGCTAAAATCCAAAAATGTTGACATGTTAGTGTTCATTAAACGATTGGATCTCAAATGAGAACCATTAGAATATTATATTGTAAAGTTTGCAATACTTGGATTAATTTTGAATAATGATATTAAAACAATTTAATTGCAGATCTTAAAATACGAGAATTTTAAAAAAGCTTTGCGTCCAGCAACGGTTATTAACGGTTAAGACTGATGAAGTGATATCTATATATTTTATTTATTATTTAATTTTGATTTTCTTTCTTTTTTATTTGAAGTTTTGAACTTGTAAAATGATGAATGAATTTTAAATCGAATATATTATTTAATTTTGTTAAGAATATAAATATTGTTTTTTTTCCAATGTTTCATCGATACATCGATGTTTTTGATTGAAAAACATCGAAACATCGATGTCGTCAAACATCGATGTTTCTCCAGCACTAACGTGTTGTATGCCTAGTAGAGCTGTAAAACTATCGATGGTTGCAACATTCAATAGTTTCGATGGTTTCGTAAGAAATATTCAATAGTATCGATAGTACTATCGAAAAATTTGCAACTTCAAAAGCCAACTAAATTAATGAATATTTAACAAATAAAATAAAGATTTTAATAAACATTTCATTTGTTTAACATACTGAGATCCTTCATGGTCTATTACAAAACATAACAAGTTTGAATTAAGTTAAAATTAAAGGTTGGTTTTTTAGTCTTCTGCCAAGATCCAAGAATTGTGATGCAGAAAAAGGAGCATATCCACATGCTTAGGTTTTTTGGCAGCTCGTCGGGTCGTTATAATTATAATTATAATAAGCTCTGACTCATACTTTATTGCCTATTAAATATAATTGTATTTCTTACCTAAATTTGCTGTCGACCTGCAAAATTTCGCCAAAACAAGTGGTGTGAAGTGATATTACCACTATCGATAGTACACAAAAACCATCGATAGAGACGCAAAACTATAAATATTCGATAGATCGATAGTGCCATCGATTGTTTTACAGCTCTAATGGCTAGCAGTGTTGCCATCTTTTCGCCGAAAAAACAAGACAGTTGACACAAAAAAGAGGACAAAAAACGACAACATATTTTTGAAAAGGTAAAAAAAAAACGGTTTTAACCAAATTGACTTAGCTGAACACCCTTTCCACCTCAGCATTTGATCATGGCAACAACAGCAAAGTGATGACAAATGCACCCAGGTCCGAAAAGTTTTTGTTTCCTGTTGAGTTTGTGTGGTTCTGAACTTCTGTCCAAAAAGATACGATACTTTCTTTATCTCTCCATTCTGCAAGTTTTATATTTAAACTGCACTTGCAGTTTTTGCAAAATGCTTTATCAATATTATTGGGAACGCGGCGAATCCATTTTTTTTAAGGGGTCGTTTAACCGCGACACCCTAAATTTCAGTTTGTTAATTTCCGTTGACATTTTTGTTAAGCTTTTGAAAACTTTAATGATCGATCGATAAATATATTTTCGATTACAGGGCTACAGCGTTTGAAACAGAGATAACTCGTAAAATATCTTGCAATAAAGCAATATTAAAACGATAATATCGATTTGACAAATTTTCTAAACAACCTTTAACAATTAAAGAAGGATGAAAAAAGGTCAAAATAATATAAAGAAGGCATTTTTCCAGACAGGGGCTGTTTTTTAATTTTTGCGGCAGTTGTAATTTCAAAAAGAACAGATCTGTCCGGAAAAAGGCCAAGTTGGCAACACTGATGGTAAGTGATATTATTAAGTACTCATTCACACAAATAAATAATCAAAATGGCATCATCGACTGGAACATTGGTGAGCTTCTGCCCACGTTGTGCAACACTGACAGCCGAACAGATTTTCCACTGCACAGCACTGCGTTGGGGGCGTAAGATAGGCGATTCACCTGCACATACACTTAATACACTTAACACGCACCACGAAATCGCCAGTCGAGCTGCAGCGTGCGAGACCATAAAACGCCAGTTTTTGGCAATCGGAGCAACATTTGAATGCGAGAAGCGTGCTGCAAACGCAACGCGAAGCTTTAAAAGAAAGTCCGTTACAACATTGAATTTTGATTTTGTCAGACTGATAGACTGACAGTAACTGATTGACAGAATGGCAAACTCATTTGCAATGCACTGCAATTATATTTATTTGCTATGCCTAATTGTGTTCGCCTGGCAGATGTGCGCTGCCAAACAGCTGCCATTGCCCGCCAATGTCGCAGCCTCTGCCACGAGTGCAACAGCAACAACAACTGCAAAGCCAACGTCAACAACAATAGGAAGAGAGAGGATCGGTAGTGGCAATAACGGCGAACAGCAGCTACGTCTCGAATCGTACGATAATGATGATGACACAATTGCAGACGCACTGCCGCCTGCGTCCCTTGCACCCTCGCGCCGACGTCGCCAAGTGTCCGATTGGTTCATTGCGCCCAACACACGTTGGTGTGGCCGTGGCAATTTGGCAAATGGAACTTACAATCACTTGGGCGGCGCATCGATGGCAGACAAGTGCTGTCGCAAGCACGATCACTGCAAGATGTACATACCAGCCATGTCCAATCGGTACGATCTGTTCAACTATCGCCCGTACACGCTGTCGCACTGCAGCTGCGACCGACGCTTCCGCACCTGTTTGAAGATGGCCGGCGACGAGGATGCCAACACTATTGGCAAGCTCTTCTTCAACATGGTGCAGACGCAGTGCTTCGTCCTCAAAACGGAAACCGTGTGCCAAAAACGTGGCATAGGGAGCGAGTCGGATAAATGCCTGAAGGAAACCTTGCGTCACAAGGCCTACCTCAGGGACAACAAAAAGTTTTAAACGCAGGTTAGCTCACAACTATTGCATAATCATATCATATTATAAATCAATATCTCACTTATTTGTCCATTTAGCTGGAATTCCCTCTGAAGCCAAAGCCAGTTGAATGAAGCCTGTCAAATGCGTCAGCAAAAAATAAATAAAAAGAAAGAACTAGAAGAAAATTGGCATTTGAGATTAGTTGGCCACTGGGTTTCAATAGTGGTTTCAATAGTGGCCAACTAATCTCAAAGCACAGATGAACTACGAAACAACTTAAGCAGCTGCTACACTCCAAACTCGTACTTACGACAGACGTACATTATTACTAAACTATACTCTACTATATTAAGCTGTCTACTCTAGATATATACATACATCTATACATATACATATACATATACATATACATATACATATACATATACATATACATATACATATACATATACATATACATATACATATACATATACATATACATATACATATACATATACATATACATATACATATACATATACATATACATATACATATACATATA